>PVLD010031157.1:0-16041 GCA_004027595.1 Dinomys branickii | reverse complement strand
TAAAAACAGCACTGAGATTTCATCTCACTCCAGTAAGATTGGTCAGTAAGAAATCATCCAATAACCAATGCTGGCGAGGCTGTGGAGAAATAGGAACTCTTCTGCACTGCTGGTGGGTATGCAGACTGTTGAAACCACTGTGGAGATCGGTTTGGAGATTCCTCAGCAAAGTAGGTCTAGAGGTCCCATTCAGCCCAGCTATTCCCCTTCTGCGTATTTCACCAGAAGAACTGAAAACATATCACAGCAATATATGTGTATCCATGTTTTTAGCAGCACAATTTGTCATAGCTAACTTGTGGAAACAGCACCAATGTCCATCCACTGAGGAATGGGTAAAAATATTGTGTTATTTTTATATAATGGAATATTATTCAGCTATAAAGAAAGATAAACTTGAGGTTTTTACATGTGAATAGTCACAATTAGATGCCATACTTGTAAGTGAAATAAATCAGACCCCAATGTGTAAACAATGTATTGTCTCACTAGTATAAGAACCTGAAAGAGTGAAAAAAAATTAAGAGGTATGATAGACATTGTGAAACAGAAGGGAACTGCTCAAAAGTAAAGAGCAACTGGGATGAGGGAAAAGAGAAAAGAAAGAAGAGGAAATTATGTTCATATGTATATACAGGAGAGCTAACATAGTTGTACTACTGACTTCTATCACTTTACTGACTTGATCAGTCAATGATTAACTATTTGATCAAATTTGCATCTCTATTTGTTTTCCTGAGACACCACTTTGAAGATATCAATATGTAATACAACAACCGTTGTTAATTTCCTACCACTTTGTAATTTAGTATTGCTTGTATTGTTCTTATGCTATTTTGTAAATGGATGCCTTTTTGTAAATATGCTGTCCTTTTATTTTTTAAAATAAATTAAAAAAATTTTTTTAAAAATCTACTTTGCCAGTCCTCTCTCCTTCCTTCCTTATGTCTTTATCTCTGTCTCTGCTCTCCGTCTCTCTTTCTTTCTCACTGGGGATTGAACCCACAACCTTCACAATGAGCCACATCCCTACTCCTTTTTAATTATTTTTCAATTTTTGAAATAGGGTCTCACTAAGTCACTAAGTAGCGCAGACTGGCCTTGGACTCCTGCCTAAGCCTTGCACAAGGCTGGAACTATAGACATGTGGAAAAAGCTTATCTTTTTCTCTTTCATCTGAATGTTTCTGAGACAGAGTCTCATTATGTAGTTCAGGCTGGCTTCAACTCACTGTGTAGCCCAGGTTGGCCTCAAATTCATGGTGATTCTCCTGGTGATTCTGAGTGCTGGGGTTATAGGAACGCACAGTGTGCCTGGTTTATTTGAACATTTTATTTTTTTAATTAAAAATTTTTTTTGAGACACAGTCTTGCTGCATAGTTCAGGATGGCTTCAAACTCACTGTAGAGCTCAGGATGGCCTTGAACTCATGGTGATCCTCTTTCTTCAGCTTCCCAGTACTGGGATTACCAATGTGTGGCACCACATCCAGCTATTTGAACATTTTAAAGAATTTTTTCTTGGTTCACTTATAAGTGCTTGGGGGATATATTGTTTTGTATAGTTTTCTATAGTGTTTGCTTAGGCATTCTAATATACATACAAAACAATAACAATATAGTAGTAATGATGCATTTATCTCTTTTTGTGATAGCAACTGTTATAAACATAAATCTACTCATGGACTGAAGGTTTGAATGCTTGTAATGATGCTGTTTTACTGAAGCACTCCCATAATCTGAAGCTTTGTGTAGATCTTAAAAGAATGCCTTCTGAGTATTTTTTCTGAAAGAAATACAAGATTCATGTCTGTCTTGGTTACTTTTCTCTCATTGCTGAGACAAATTCCCAACACCCAAAATGAGGGAAGGAAAGGTTTATTTAGCTCATAGTTCGTGGAGGCTTCAGTGCATGCTTGGCTGGCTCCGAGGCAGAGTGGCCCATGGCAGAGGGCACACGTTCATGGTGGCAGAAGGTAGCAAAAGAAAGAAGAGTCAAAAGAGGAGCAGCAGAGAGCATGCCTCTTTCCCTCCCTTACACTGTATGCAAACTACCCACCCCAGGGCAGTGTAGCGCTCACACCTATAATCCCAGCACTGGACCATGGACCAATCATAAACTCTAGAAGCCACCCCAGGACTGCATGAGGCTGTGGGGGACTTCCAGACACAGACCATAACAATATCCCTCCTTCAATTTCTGGCTTCTCATATTTTAGCATTTACTTGTTGTTTTACACAATCATCTGAAAAATATGTTTGCAATTTGAATTTAGGATTGAGGCAAAGGAAGACTGTAATTGGTTTTCACAGTAATCAAATAGTATCTGAATTTCCATGTGTGTCTCAGGTGTAACTGCCTGTATGCCATTTTCAGGACTTTTCCTGAAATAAAATGATAGGAGCATCTACTTGATTTTAAAAATTTTTAATTTATTTTATTTATTTTTTTGAGGCAGGGTCTTGCTCTGCAATTCAGGCTGGCCTTGGACTCACTTTGTAGCCCAGGCTGGCCTCCAACTCCCAGTGATCCGCTTGCCTTATCCTCTCAAGTGCTGGGATTACAGGCATGCACCACCATATCCAACTGTTAAATTTTATTTTAAAGAGCAAAAACCCCACAGAATTTCAAAACAAGATAATAGGAGGGTAACAGTAGTTAATACGTTGCGT
Source organism: Dinomys branickii (assembly GCA_004027595.1). Classification (NCBI taxonomy): domain Eukaryota; kingdom Metazoa; phylum Chordata; class Mammalia; order Rodentia; family Dinomyidae; genus Dinomys; species Dinomys branickii. Next base: position 13,369 of record PVLD010031157.1, on the reverse strand, counting down.
ATTATTATATTTAATTAGTTACTCAGAGTACACAATATCGACAGCGATACTTGAATTTACAAATCAAGTCAATTTACTTATTTCTTCATCAGTTCCAGCAAATAAAGTACCTTTTCAGTAAGAACCTGTCAACCTGCTACAAAGGCTAACTACTTTGGCATTATTTTCAGTGAAGCACATTATTAGGCTTTTCTTTTGTTTGGGTGACTTTAAACAGGAAAGAGCTACTGTTCCTTCTTATGAGTGTCTTTCATAATAAGTAAGAGATAAGAGAGCTTCCAAACCTCTGACACGTCCCCTGGTGTGCGGGAGTGAAGCAAGAGGCTCGCCGCATGCAGCCCACAGTCAGTGATTCCCTGTTACACTTCCCTATGCTTTAATTACCTTTGTGAACATAACGTGGAGGAGGTGAACAAAACACTGACTGCTTGTGACTCCTAACTGTTCTTAGCCTTCATCTGCTCATTCTACGCAATGGCAATTGCATAACCCTGATCTGATTTTCCATTCTGTCACTGTTTCTTTAGTAAGATTCACTATGCAATTGCTGTCAGGGAGATTCAGAGACCTCTAAAGAACCAAGGAAAGCACCCAATTTACATTATTCCACAAAGCTGTCAAATTTAAAGATGTCAGATCTTTTTGATGTGCTCAAAATGTCCACACACACAACACTGAAGCAACACATCCAATAGAAGCGCTGCCTTTGTTGTGTTTGGCAGATAAAATCCCAAGAAAGGTTTCCCAATATCCCATGTTCTTGAAGGAGCTATATTCCTAGGACTCAGCTTAGGAAATCTGAAAAAATTCTTTTTCATTTTACCTGTGAAAAATGGTAGAAGTTTGGTGCACTGAATTGCTTTGGTTATTTATTTTTCTTTAAGACATTCTCCCCTTTAAAATGCTAGTTATATACTTTATAATGAGTTAAAGCTTGGTTATCATGGATGTTACGGTGCTTGATATGGGAATAACATTTCTTTTTTGAGGCAGGATCTCACCATGTAGTACTGGCTGGCCTCACTAACAGTGATCTTCCTGCCTCAGCCTCCTGTGTCCTAGAATTGTAGGTGTGTGCCACCATGCCCAGCATGAAAATTTTAAGCAGCAAATTTGACATTATACTGTTCATATTCACCAGACATTATGAACATCCAAGTAAATGTTCTTTTCTTGAAAGCCTCATGGCTAAAATGGAACTAACTAATTAAAACTTTAATATAATTCTTACAGATTATTGTGCGTTATTAATGTAGGACAGTTCATTAAGTACTTCTGCAAATGCTAGAATTATAATATGTGGGCTAGTTCACCAAATGCTTCTATAGATGTTAGAATTATATTATTATAATATTAGAATTACTTTTATTCTGTATTATATTATTATTTAAAGTTTTATAAACATATTGGCTCTAAAGAATATAACATTCTTTATAAAATTTTCTAGCTATTGCCTTCTTTCTAAATTTTCATACTAGCTGCCAATCTATTTCCCTATGTAGTTATCACTTTGGAAGATTTTGTTTGTTTTGTTTTGCTTTGTTTTGGTACCTAGAATCAAACTCAAGACCTCACGCTTTTCAGGCAGACGCTGTCCACTGAGCTATATCCCTGGCCCTATTGTTTTGTTCTTGAGACAAAATCTCACTATGTAGTCTAGGCTGGTCTTGGATTTACTGTAATCCCAAACCGGCCTCAAACTCACAGTGATCTTCCTGCCTAAGCCTCCTGAGTGCTGGGATTATAGGCATGTGTCATGAGGCCTGGTTGACAGTTTGAAGGTTTTTTTTTTTAAGCACATGCTTGCAATACATAATGCATTTATCATGGGTAGTTGGTGCATATAAACAAGGCATGTATCTTTTTTACTTCCTCTTCTCCTCCTCTCCCTCCTCTGCCTCAACTCCTGAATCCCTTTCTTATAGCGGTACTTAGTTGACTGCCCCATGTGCAGATCATCTGTGGAAATACCCTCGTAGACACACCCAGAAACGTGCTTTACTATTTTCCCAGGTATCTCTGAATACAGTCAAGGTTAGCTATCACATATACTAATCAAATTGTTCCTTCTTTATATAATTGTTGCTAATTAGACAGGATAGTGATCTATGCTTAGACAAGATTACTGGTAACTCAGTTCAGCTATGTCAGAAATAATGTTAAAGCAGGCACCTGGCCAAAGCCAGTCAAGTGGCAGATTTTGAACACAAAATTCAGTGTATGCCGAATAGCAATATATTGTGTATACTATAAAACATATAACATTTAAACAAATTAAAGCATGAGATGTAAGTTGTAACATTTTTGTCCTCTTTTCTAATGAAGTTTCTTGTGTGTACCCCTGGTGTGTGTTACCCGCCCCTCATGCATACACACTTCCCTTGGGGATTGGCTCTAAGTTAAAGTTCAGATTGCCTTAACTTGGTGTTATGGCTTATGTCTACATGTCCCCCCAAAACCTCATGTGCTCATAGGTGGGGCTTTTCTGAGCTGAGTGTGTGATACTGGGATTAAGGTATGTGGTACTAAATTAGTCTACTGATTGCAGTTTGCATAGTTCTGGGTGTGAACAATGGGGAGCCCCACCCTGGATACGGGTGGCACCATCCAAAAAGAAATTCTGCCATTCATAGGATGAAAGGAGAAAGGGAGCCTTGCTGCGTGTGGCTTACTGCTGCTGCCCTCTGCCTGCCACACCATGAACTGTTTCTCCTCTGTGATGCCCCTCTGCCTTGTCACCTTGCCTCAGCCAGTTGACTAGACTGAAACCTCCACTAACTGTGAGCTGAAGTAAACCTTTCCTCCTTTAACTTTGGGTATTTTGTCCCAGCAACAAGAAAAGCAACCAAGTCAGATTTTGGTTCCAGAGAAGTGGGGTTGTTGCTGTGATGCTGCCTAGCTGCCATATGATTCAGAGGACTTTGGAACTGGCTTGTGGAAAGATTTTTGGAAAGTTTGGAGCTGCTGGCTAAAGAAGTAGCTCTGAAATGTTGTAAGTCAAGCTTGTTGGGAGATTCTGGTCAGAGTTCAGAAGATCTGAATCCTGATAGAAAGCCATTGGTGAAGACCAGACTGAGGAGTTTTCTGCTGGGAAGAAGGACTGCATTGGCTGTTGGACTCCAGACCATGTGTGTTATGCATTGGCCGAAAATTTGTCTGCAGTTTTCTCTTATCCAGAGATTTTTGTCTAAGACTGAGATTAAGGGGAACAGACTAATCAATCTGGCAGAAGAAATTTCAAGGCAGTCTAATGTTGAGGTGGTGGCATGGGTATAGGTGGGGCTTTTAGTAAGATCTATGTTGAAAATCAAGAGTAAAGAGCCCATCAGAACAACTTAAAACGTTTTGAGTGTGGCCAGAAAGGAAGCTTTGGTAAAGTTGTAGACTGCAAAGATGGAACACAGGAGAATTTGGTTGCTGAAAAGGAACAAGGCAATAGAAAAAATGGCTTGAGGGCATCAGAAGAACCAGCAGGACTGTTCCTTTTGCAGGCTCAAGATTGCAAAGGTGAAAGACTTTGCTGTGGGAAAAGATTCCCCAGAGCACTAGGTTCTAGAATGGCAGTGGCCTAGGGAATTTGTTCCTCAGGATTGGAAGGTAAGCTTGGCTACCGCTCCAGCTGGCGGCAGACTTTAGCACCATTCCCATGATGCTGGCTCAACAATTCTAAACCCTAGGTTGTAGAAGACCCACCCTAGGGCAGCTCCTTGCCTGGATGGTATAAAGGGGAAATATGGAAGGACAGATCTACTTCTGTTCTTTGGGGCAGTTCCAATCTTTTCTTGCAGCTTGGAGGTCATTTCCTAGTTTCTAGTACAGACTCTTTGGCTGCTTGTGTAGACTCTTTGGCCTTCCGTTGTACAGCCTTTAGCCTTCCATCACAGACTCACTGACTTCCTGATATGGACTTGCATGGGACACTGCAGCGAGCTCCAGACCTTGGGCTGAGTCCTTGGGTCTCCAGTCTTCAGACACCCTCTGCACTCTTCCTCATCCAACTCTGTGGCTGACCAGCATAAGCCAATCTTGTAATTTCTTATACATTTGCATGTCTTATATTACATTTGTTTTTCCAATAAAACACTGACTGATACACTCTGTCTGGCTTTTAAAACTTATTTATTTTTTAATTTTGAGACCATGCCTACTAAGTTTCTAAGTTGCAACTTAGTTGAGGCGGGACTCAAACTTGAGACACTTCTGCCTCAACTCCTGGAATGCTGGGTTTACAGGCTTGAGTGTTTTGTAGAGGTCCTTTATACAGGTGTCAGCAGTGTGTAGGTACACTGGGAAGGACTGGGCAGTATCTGGGGCTTATCACTAAATGTTCTTTAGCCTTCCTAGGCCTGCAGGGGCAATAGGAGGCACTGGTAACAAGAACTCAGAGGCAGAGAAAGTTGTGCCAACAAAGTAACCTGATAGAACAGAGACTTTGAAGGGACCTTGCAGAGAAACAAACACCCTAACTTTGCGCTCCTTCCTCCAGCTCCTGCCAGTGGTCTCCATCGTTGGCTGAACCAGCTGGCACCCAGAGAAAGGAGCTGCCTGTTGATGCTGTGCTGGGTCAGAGCATGGTGGGCAGGTGGGAAGAGGACCAGGAGGGCACACAGCTGCTTCCAGCAGGACAGAGAGCCCAAGGTACCTTTGAGAACCCCTAAAACCCACCTCAGGCTCTCCTCTACTTAGTTTTGAGGTTTCCCATATGAAGCCTTTAAACAAATGATATATTATAAAGTGCTAAAAATTCTAAAGATCTTTTCTTTAATTCTCTTACATCTGGGAGGACTGCTCTCTGTCAACTATTAAGTGATAGTTGATTGGCTGAAGTGGTGGGGAATTCTATAATCCAGATGATTAGCAAAATATCAGACATCACAAAATCAAGTGCCTCAGGGGGCCGGGCAGATGGATGCAGCTGCAGCCAGCTGGTGGGTGATCTCTGACTCACTCTCCTAATGCTGTTCCCTTTCATCAGCCTTAGTGACTAGTGATGAGCAACCGTGCTTTGCTAATGTTTCTGGTTGCAGGACAGGATTAACACAAAGTGAGCTCTTCCATGCACTTCAGAAAGACCAGTCTGCTCAGTAACCATGGCAAAGGCTAGGAGAACTTCTGGAGGCTCATCATATACAAACCCCATTCTAAACACCTTATCAGAATTAGTTCCTTTAATCCTCTCTGATCCCTACAGGCTGGGTGTTATTATGATCACTATTTTACAGGTGAAAAGGTGAGGGACAGAGAGGTGAAATAGGAACCATATTTGCCACATCTCTCGCAGGGTGATCTGGACAGGACTGTGTGGCTTGCTTGGAAAGAGCAAGGGGATTATTTATTAACTTAAAGACTTATTTGAATACAACCTGGTTTAAAAATTATTTGAGATGTCTAGAATATTTCACATTTAAAATACAACGTTATAATTTATATTATCAAGAAAATAGTAAATCTGGAAGGTAACAAAGCGTATACTTAAAGGGGTTGGATATTTGAGGGGCAACAACCGTGGCTGCATTAACCTCCTGAAGCAGGAAGTCATAGTCAACCACCCTTTGTCTGGACATAGGGTGGTTCTCTTAGGGCCCGAGGGTTTCCAGGCATTGCTTGCACACCATGTATTCCAGGCATATTTCCTTGAAACAGACAATGGTATGTGGGGGGAGGTAGCCTTTGTGGAATGCTCTCCCTCTCCAGCTACCTTAACCTACCACTCGTAGCTCCTGTTTGGACAACTCACAAGAGGTTTTTTTTTTCCTCACAAGACTTCTGACTTAACTCATTATTTAAACACATCCAAGGTACATCAACATAAGACAAGCCATTATTGAAAGAGTCCTAGTATGTGTGGAATCAAAATGGTGACAAAGAACATTTTGCTTTGTTTGTGATCTTAGAGGAAAAGCATCCATTCTTTTACCATGGAGGACAATGTTAGCTATAGGTTTACAGATGCCTTTACAAAGTTGAGGAAATTCCCCTCTGTTCTTCCTTGTATCATAAGTGAGTATTGAATTTTTGTCAAATGATTTTTCTGCATTAGTTAATATGATCATGTGATTTTTCTTCTTCAGCTTTTTGGTATGGTGGATTGCTTTTTGGTACATGAACTGCTTTTAAAATGTTGAACTATCCTTGCATAGCTGGAATAAATCCTACTTGGTCTTGGCATATAATTCTCCTCACATTGTTAGATCAATGTCTGGTATTCATATCAAGGCAACATTAACTCCATAAAATAATGAAGAAATGTTCTGTTCTGAGGAAGACATTATGTAGAATGTTTTGACTTGTTCAGTGTAATTTCCCAATAAAACCATTTGTGAGTGAATTTTTTTGGGGGAATTTGAAAGTTGTGAATTCAAATTTTTTTCCTCTTTTTGGTACTGGGGCTTAAACACTTACACTGAGCTATACCCTTATTCCTTCTTTAATTCTATTTTTTATTTTGAAGCAGGGTCTTGCTAAGTCACTAAGTAGCTCAGACTGGGCTTGAAATTGTGGTTTTCCTGAATCAGCCTCCCAGTCTTCTGGGATTACAGACATGTGCCATCATGCTCTGCTTCAATTCAATTAATAGTTTTAGGGCTATCCAAGTTATATATTTTAGAAAAAAGTGATAGAGCAGCAATCAGCAGCAAAATGCAGTGTCTCTGGTATCTGGAACCAGGATACCTGGAAAACAGCTTAGTGAAGAGAAAAACAATAAGTAGGTTCAAAATAGAAAATAGAATTAAAGAAGGAATGAGGGTTAGCTATAAGTGGATTATCACAAAGTGCTAAAAATGCTAAAGATCTTTTCTTTAATTCTCTTACATCTGGGAGGACTTCTCTCTGTCAGCTATTAAATGATAGTTGATTGGCTGAAGTGGTGGGGAATTCTATAATCCAGATGATTAGCAAAATATCAGACATCACAAAATCAAGTGCCTTAGGAGCACTTGTAAGTGTTCAGCTCAGTGTAAGTGTTCAAAGAAGTAGGTCTCTGGGAATTGGGAGGGAGAAAATGGGCAAATTAGAAACTGAAGTGAAGCTGGAGAAACAGCACACCAGAGAAAAGGATGAAGCAGCTGGAAAAGCTCAGCCTGGCTCCTGGGGAAAGGAACCTGTCTCTGCAGACACGTAAGCCCCAGGGTTGACATCTCCAGCGTCAGCAGCTCTAACCCAAGGAAAGTCCATGACTATTTCATTTGTTTATTTTAAGTATATTTTATTTTATGAAAAAATACAACCAAATTTCATAACAAAGTGATAAGACAATAACAGCAGTGAGTACACCATATATCATAATCTTAAAAGTAGAGTAGAAAACAGACAAAAGGATTCTCTCTTACAAAGAGAAAACAGACAGATATTATCAAAAACCATCTTTTCAATGAACTAGTAGTATAAATGAAACAAATTGGCATATATATTAAAATATTTTTGAAACAATGGAATAGGTCAATTTGGGGAATAATTTAAACTTTTCCCTCCTTCTTATTTATCTGTATTTTATTTTGCTCTTTGTATATGTATTCTTTGAATGAGAGAGAAAAAGAGAGAGAAAATTTCTCCTATAAGAGAAATATTTAATATTTAAATCACACATTGCCTATGAATGCCTAAAGTTTATCTCTCTTTAAGGCAGAGTCTATGCCATTGTGTGTGTGTCTAAATACGAGATTTTCCTTTTCTGTTCATCTGTTGGTGGACATATATGCTATTTTCAAGATTTAACTATTATAGATTGTACTGCTGCTGGGCATGGTGGCACATACCTGTAATTCCAGTGCTGGGAAGGCTGAGACAGGAGGATCGCCAGGAGTTCAAAGCCAGCCTGGGCTACATAGTGAGATCAAGGACAGCCTGAACTACATAGTGAGACCCTGTATAAAAAAAAATTGTGCTTCTATAAATATGGATATGCATGTATCCCTGTAATATGATTTTAAGTCTTTTGGTAAGATACCCAAAAGAGGAATAGGTGGGTCAAATAGAATTTCTATACTTAGTTTTTTAAAGGAATTTCCACACAGATTTCCATAGTGATTGTACTAGTTTACATTTCCACTAACAATGTGGAAGAGTTCCTTTTTCCCCACATCCTTACCAGCACTTGTTATTATTAGATTTTCTGATGATTGCCATTCTTTCTGGGGGTAACATGTTATCTCACTGTAGTTTTAATTTGCACTTCTCTAATGGCCAGTGATGCTGAACATTTTTAAAAATGCATTTATTGACCATTTGATTTGTACTTTTTTCTGAGAAGTGTCTATTCATTTCACTTGTCCATTTTTGACTGGGTATTTTATTTTAGAGAGTCTAAAACTTTTGAGCTTTTTGTATATTCTAGACATTAGTCCTGTGTCTGAGAAATAGGTGGCAAAAAAGTTTCCCATTCTGTAGGTTATCTTTTTACTCTGTAGGTTGTTTCCTCTGGTGTGAAGAACCCTTTTAATTTGATATCATCCCATTTGTTGATTCTTGATATTATTCCTTGTGCCATTGGGGTTCTGTTCAGAAGGCCTTTGCCTACCTGATGTGCACATCTATTTAATCTTCCATCAGATTAAATATTTCTGTTTTAACATTTAGATCTTTGATCTGTTTTGATTTTAGTTTAGTACATGATGAGAGATATGGGTCTGGATTCAATCTATTGCATGTGAATGTCCACTTACCCTAGCATCGTTTATTAAAGAGGCTATGTTTTTAAATTTTACTTTTTAACAAACAATGCAATTTATTAAGAACTTAATGAACAGAAGAGATAGAAGCCTGTCTCAGCCAGAAGCAACAAGGGATTCCTAGATTAGAAGACAAGAGGTTATCTTTCTTCCAGTGTATGTTTTTGGCCCTATTGTCAAAGATCAAATAGTTGTATGTGTCTGAGATTGTTTCTGCTTCCTCTGTTCTGTTCCTCTGATCTGTATGCCTGCTTTTTTGACAATATGATGCTGTTTTAATTACCATAGATTTATGGTTTAACTTCAAGTCTAGGATTGTCACCTGCTTTGCTTTTGTAACCTAGAATTGCTTTTGCTGGGTTTCCTCTGACTCCATATGGACTTTTGGATTATTTTCTCTAGATCTGTGAGAAATACTATTGGTATTTTTATCAGAGTTGGATTAAATCTGTGTATGTATCTGTTTTAGAAGTACTGTATAACCATTCTGACTATATTGGTTTTGCCTATCCAGGAACAGGTTATATTTTTCCATTTTCTGATGTCCTTCTTAATTTCCTTTTTCAGAGTGATGTATGTTTCATTGTGGAAGTCTTTTACTTTCTTGGTTAGGTTAATTCTTAATCATTTAATTTTTTGGATGCTATTATGAAGGGTATCATTTTCCTAATTTTCAGTGAATTCATTATTAGTGTACAGTAACACTATTGATTTTTATGTGTTGCTTTTGTACTCTGCTATGTGGCTGAATTTGTTTTTTATCTCTAGAAGTTTTTTGGTATAGTGTTTTTGGTCTTGTAAGTATAAGATCCTGTCACCTGCCAGTAATACTTTGACTTCATCCTTTCTTATAAGTATTGTTTTTACTTCTTTCTTTTGTCTCATTGCTCTGTCTAATGGTTTGAGGAGGATGTTTAACAGGAGTGGTGACAGTGGACATCCTTTACCTTATGCCTGATTCTAGATGGAAAGCTTCCAGTTTTCCACCATTTTAATATGATGTTGGCAGTAGGGTGGCCATAAATGGCTTTTGTCAGATTGTGGGGATAAGACTCTTCTATATCTATTTTCTTCAGGGTTTTTTAAAAATCGTGAAGGATGTTGGATTTTGTCAAAGGCTTTTTCTCTGTCTTTTTAGATAATCATGTGATTTTTATCCTTGCTGCATTTTCCTTGCCTGTTATTGGATTATTTAAGCTTTTTAAGTCTTCTCAGTTCAATTTTGGTAATTCATATGTATCTAGGAATCTCTCCATTTCTTCTGAGTCCTCCAGTTTTTTGGCATACTTGTGAAGTAGTTGCTAATGGTTTCCCAGATTTTGGTAGTATCTGTTGTAATTTCACCATTTTCATTTCTGATTATGTTGATTTGTGTCTTTTCTTTCCTTTTTTGGTAATATTGGTTAAGGATTTGTCAATTCTGCTTATTCTTTCAAAGAACCACTTCTTTGATTCATTGCTTCTTTGTATTGTTTTTTCAGCCTCCACTTCATTGATTATTGCTTTGATCTTTACCATTCCTTCCTTGTACAAGTCTGGATTTGGGTTGTTCTTGTTCTTCTAGGATGCTGGGATGCATCGTTAGGCTTTTTATTTGTCCTGCTTAGTTTTTCTGTTGTGAGTACTCGCAACTATAAACTTCCCCAGAAGCACTGCTTTCATTGTGTTCCATCAGGTCTGATACATTGTACTGGCATTATCATTTAATTGTAAGAGCTGTCTTATTTCTTCTGTGACCCATTGATTATTCCAGGGCTATTTTAAACTGTAAAAAAAGCAGCCCTAAGTTTTACTCTGAAAGTTATTACCAACTAAGAAAAGCCCGGGACCTGATGGATTCACAGCTGAATTCCATAAGGGAATGGCAACATCCCTCAGGATCGCCAACATTGCTCAGATTCTTTAATAAAATTGAAATGAAAGGGGTATTCCCAAAGTCATTCCTAGAAGAGCTAGCATTACCACATCCTCAAACCAGACAAAGACCCACCCAAAAAAGAGAACTACAGGTCAACCTCTTCAGTGAAAACAGACACTAAAAAATTCTCGCCAAGACATAGTCAACAAACTACCAGGCGTGGTGGCACATGCCTGTAACCCCAGCACTTGGGAGGCTGAGGCAGGAGGATTGCCACAAGTTTGAGGTGAGCCTGGGCTCCATAGTGAGTTAAAGACCAGCCTGAACTGCATAGTAAGATCCTGTCTCAAACAAACAAACAAATAAAACCTAGACAACAAATCATCAAAAAGATTATTCATCATGATCAAGTAGACATCCTCCCAGGGATGCAAAGATGGTTCAACACACAGGGATCAATAAATGCGATACATCACATAAACAGAAGAAAAGACAAAATCACATGATCATCTTAATAGATGCAGAAAAAGTCTTTGACAAAATACAGTATCTATTCATGATAAAAGTCTGAAGAACATAGGTATGGAAAGACCTTATCTAAACCTGACAAAAGCCATTTATGACAAACGTGCCAACATCATCTTAAATGAGGGAAAGGTGACAGCTTTTCTTCTAAAATTAGAAGATAAAGATGTCCACTGTCACCATTGCTGCTCGCTATAATATTCAAAACATTAGCCAGAGCAGTCAGGTAAGAGAAAGAAGTAAAAGGGATATGTGTGGGGAAAGGACTGTGATTGATAATGGATTGATTACTGATGGTCGGCTTATGATCCCCAGCTATACTGAGTGAACGTGTTGCTGGGTGTGGCAGGCCTGCCTGAAGATTGTTACCACCAGCTGAGAGGCCGAAATGGAAAGGGATAATGAATTTCTCCTGTTAGTTTTAGTTACGTTCTTTGTTCTAATAAAAGATGATTGAGATGAATGATGGGGGCCGCAGCAGTCCGAGAGACTGTCAGCCCCCTGATCCCCGACTTTTAGCTCTCTTGTTTTTCTTGTCTCTTTTACTTTCCTTTTTCTTATCTGTGGGCACCTCGTTCTCGGGACCTGTCACTATAGACAGAACCAACATAATGGCGCCAGGAGCAGGGACTTGAGAATGAAAGCAATCTTTGAGACTAGGGAAAAGGAATTAAGTCAGTGTTCGACGGACTGGAGAAAAGTCGACAGCTAGGTAAGCCTGGTCTCCAGGATTATTCATCAGAGTTATGGGAAATTTTCTGTTTCAGAAAAAATCTGAACGAGAACAAGAGATTTTACAGGAGGTAGGAAGTGAGGAAATTCTATAGCTTCAAGAACAGAGACCGACTGCAGAGAAGGAAGGAAGGTATGGATCTTTCGGATCTAATACTGACTATAGGACGGGGAAATTGGATTTTCCTCTGCCTCCTTTGGTCTCTCAAGCATATCTGGCACAACCCTCGGCCCCAATATATGATTCTTGGGCCTCTCAGGCGTATCCAGTACAGCCCTCAGCCCCCATATATGATTAAGTCTAACCCTTTTAGGGACCCACCATAGTTAATTGTTCAAAGACCATTATGTATGGCTACAGTTATGAAGGCCTTTGCCCAGGCCAGACAGGAAGGAGATTTGGATGCTTGCAAGGCTTTTGCTGTATGTGCAGTTACAGTTACTCAACTACCAGGAGATCAGGAAAATCCCCAACCATATGTTCGGTATAATCATGCTCCATTATCTTTTAAAACTATTAAAGAATTGAAGCAGGCTTGTGTTTCAGATGGAGTGAATTCTCCTTATACTTTTGGGTTGATTTCAGGACTAGCTCAGTCTGACTGTTTAAGTCCATGGGATTGGGATATGATTGGACATACAGTTCTCAGTCCTGCTGAATTCCTCCATTTGTTTTTTTTAAGTATAAAAGAAAAACAAACAAAAAACCCCCAATAAACAAACAAAAAAGAAAACATTAACAAAGAGACACAAAGTAGCACAAGAACAGTGCAATCAAAATGGAATTATAGATGAAGTGACAGGGAATCAACAATGGTTGTTGCATTACATATTGATAACTTCAAAGTGTATGCTCAGGAAATCACATATAGACATACAATCTCGATCAAACAATCAATCATGAACTGTTCCTTACCATAAAGTGACATAAGTCAACAGTGGCACCATGTTAGCCATCCTGCATATACATACATAGATACATATTTGTCCCTTTCTTCCTTGTCTCCTTCCTCTCATCCCATTTGCTCCTTACTTTTGAGTAGACTGTCTCCATAACTCCCAGGCTATACTCCCACTTTCAGGTTCTTACACGCGTGATACAATTCATTGCTTGCACATGTACTTCTGATTTATTACACTTAGGAGTATGGTGTCTAATTGTGACCATTTGCCTATAAAAGCCCCAAATCTGTCTTTCTTTATAGCTGAGTAATATTCTATTATATAAAGATGCCACATTTTTTTTATCCAGTCCTCTATGGATGGACGTTTGGTTTGCTCCCACAGTTTAGCTATTACAAATGTGCTGCTATAACCATGGATGCACATATATCGCGGTGATATGATGCTTTCAGATCTTCTGGGAAAATACCCAGAAGGGGAATAGCTGGGCTGAATGGGACCTCTAGACCTACTTTGCTGAGGAATCTCCAAACCGATCTCCACAGTGGTTTCAACAGTCTGCATACCCACCAGCAGTGCAGAAGAGTTCCTATTTCTCCACAGCCTCGCCAGCATTGGTTATTGGATGATTTCTTACTGACCAATCTTACTGGAGTGAGATGAAATCTCAGTGCTGTTTTTA
>PVLD010031156.1:0-16042 GCA_004027595.1 Dinomys branickii | reverse complement strand
TGCAGGGTGGGGACTCCGCTTCAGTGGCTGTTGCAACCTCTCATCCTCACACTGGATTTGACCACAGTTCCCAACCACCATTGCCTCTTTTCCTGGCTGCGCCCTCTCCTCTCCAGACCTGGACCAGCTCTTGGAACTCCGCTCTCCCCTGGCCGAGTCGGGAGGCTTCCATGAGCGTGGGTCTCCGAAGCTGAAGCTGTGATTGCTGGAACGAGGGCTTGGGCCAAGAGTGTGTTTGAAGCAGTGGCTTCCTCTTTCTCCATCTCTTCTCCCTCCGACTGTGTCATGGCGGCCCTCCGATCCTTTCCTCCAGGAGAGGTTTTGCTTGGTCTTTCCTAGGGTTTCAGTTCCCATTTCAGATCCTTCTTGGGTTCAGGGCACACACCTCTCTCCTTTCAGTCTTCATATTGCTATATTCCATTGTCTGGGTGGTAATCTTCTGGGAGGTTCTCTCTCTGCTGCCTACCCGGTCGCCATCTTCCCGGAAGTCCTTCTCTGGTAGGAGTTTAGCTAATATTTCTGACTTGTTTATTTTGTTTGATGGGTGGTACTGTGAATTGAGCCCAAGGCTTTTCCAGACAGCTATACTGCCCAAGCATTTTACATTTTGTATTTTAAGACGGGATCACACTAATTTGACCAGGGCTTGCTTGAAGTGGCAGCCCCCTGCTTCAGCCTCCCAGAATGCTGGGATTACAGGTGATGCTACCTGAAGGGGCTCTTCATACTTTGTCCATCCCAAACCACCAAGAAGCATTTTTAAACTAATAATTAAAACTACTGGCCTCTCCTGTAACCAAGAAAAAGGTGCAAGGCCTAGCGGGCCTGTGTGGATTTGGGAGGGAACACCTTCTTCAGTGAGGTGTGTGACTCTGCACCCTGTACCCAGCCAGTCACAAAGCCGCTGGCTTTGAGTGAAGCCCAGAGCAAGAGACGGCTCTGAGGGCCGGGGATATAGCTCAGTGGTACAGTGCCTGCCTGACAAGTGCAAGGTCCCGAGTTTGATTCCCAGCACACACACCCCCAAGAAAACCAAAAAAAACAAAACAGAGAAGGCTGAGCAGCAGCTCCAGGGTGCTCCGCCGCTTGGCCATGAGGTCCAGCAGACCTAATGGTACTTGGGTGTCTGTGGCAGGTAAGGGTGCTGTTTGGAGCCTCTGTCAGCCAACAGAGGCGCCTATGATTTGGGAGCAAAGCTCCGCCATCCTCTGCGGACAGTGACTCTCCCTTTGAGAAAAGGCTCCTTGACACCTCCTAGGCCTTAGTGGAAACTGAACATTCGACCATGGGACGCCAAAGTGATGTGCGAGGCTGAGGATATAGCTCAGTGGAATAAGCGCTTGCCTAGCAAGCGCAGGGTCCTGAGTTCGATCCCCAGTACCACAAAAATAAAAAACACGAAACAAAACAAAGTGATGTGCGACTTGAGCTGCTTGCTATGACATCATCTGACGGCCCACGCCACACGGCCATGTGTGAACAGCCCCAATCCGTCATCGAGTGGAAGTGATGTACACGTGACCGAGGCAGAGCAGGTCCAGAAGGCTCCCGTCAGTCGGTGAAGAAGCGGCCCAAACGCCCGCGGCTCCTCTCCGTGCTGTTCTGCCTTCTGTCCCCCACGGAGCACCAAAGGCTGCCCTATGGTCAGTTGACAGAAGAGCAGGGCAGGGCCTGGTTTACAGATGCATGTACCACCAGGGAGGACACCACTGCAGCCCCTTCCCAGCAGCCCTGAAGGACAGTGGTGAAGGGAAATCTTCGCGGCGCATAGGCTTTGAGCACTGCACCCACATACACTTTCCTGGGGGATGGTGGCCAGATGTGTGACTATATAGCAATTCACTGGCCACAACTAGTGCCTGGCTGGGTGACCAGGGACAGAGAAGGAACATGGTTGGAAAATGAGGGCAATGATATTTGGGGGGAGGGATATCTCTGTGTAGGCGTAAAGGAGGCCAGGATATTTGCATTCCACACAAATAATGTCAATCACAGTCAACCTCCATCCTCAGCTACCTCTGTCACGGTGACATGGGCTCGTGGACAGAGTGGCCCTGGTGGCAGGGATGGAGGTTTTGCATGGCTCTGGTGAGGTGCACTTCCTTCCTCTCACCAAGCCTGACCTGGCCACACAGCCACTGCTGAGTGCCTCATCTGCCAGCAGCAGAGTTCCACAGTGACTGCTGAGACCGTACCACTCCTCGAGTGATGAACTCGCCAGCTGCTCGTGGGTTGATTCTGTTGGACCACTCCCATCATGGAAGGAGAAGCCCTTTGTCGTTCCTGGACTGGATACTTATCCTGAGCAAGGATTTGCCTTCCCTGCATGTAACACTTCTGCTCAGACAGCCACCCATCAGGTTTTTCCACACAGGTTAGCTTTAAACAAGAACGTGCTTCATGAGCAAAGAAGTGCAGCACACTCATGTGACTGACTGATCTTACCATGCTCCCCACCGCCTAGAAGAGAAGGCTATATATGCTCCCAAATAAATCTGGTACATTTGGGAGGCAGAGGCAGGAAGGTTGCTGTGAGTTTGAGGCCAGCCTAGACTATGTACTGAGTTCCAGGCCAGCTTGGGCTACATAGCAAGACCCTGTCTCAAAAAAAAAAAAAAATCAAATCAAATACACAAACAAAGAAAAAAGAAAGAAATCTGGTGAATAGTACCATTTCTCCCAGAGCCATGACCCATGTGTACAATAATTAAGGATTAGAAATGTGAATGGTGGCCGAGTGTGGGGGTGTAATCCTGTAATCCCAGCACTTGGGAGGCTGAGGCAGGAGGATTGCTGCAAATTTGAGTCCATCCTGGGATACAAAGTGAATTCAGCCAGCTTGAACTACATAGTGAGACCCAGTCTCAAAAAAACAAACAACAAAAAAAAAGAAATGTGAATGGTACCAGTCCCCACTCACAAATGTTTATTGCCTGTTCCTGTGACCTTATGCTCTCCTGGCCTAGAGATCTTAGTTCCAGAGAGGGGAAATGCTTCTACCGGGAGATCCAGTGATTCCACTGAACCAGAAGCTAGGACTCCGCCCAGCACTACTCCTTATACTTCTGAGTCAACCGGCTACGAAAGGAGTGATGGTATTGGCAAGGGTAATTGATCTAGACTACTGTGGGGAAATTGATTACTCATCCGCAAGAAGTCCGCTAAGGCGTCTCCTGTGTCAACATGTCTTCTGATAAAGGTCAGTGGGGATCAAGACAACCCAATCCAGGCAAGTTATCATGTAGCCCAGACCCTTTACGATTGGATGTAGGTCACACTACCAAGTAATGGACCACGTCCCACCGAGGTGCTTGCTCACAGCTGAGGGAATACAGACTGCACAGTAGAATACTGTAGTGATCGATACCAGCTAGGATCGTGTGCCCAGTCATGCATACATACACACGTGGAACAGACATCTTTGCTTTCTTTCTTGTATTTCCATGCCATGTAACATAACAATAATTGACAACATTGGCACTAAAGTGTTGCTAAGTCCACATTATAATATTCAAGTTATGGAATATCAGGAGAAGGGTTAGTAAGCATCATCCAAAGAAAAAACGTTTCCTCCAGTTCTGGGGAGGGAATTCGGATGGTTGTATCCTGTGAGGCAGACTTAGGAACTTGTTATTTTTTCTACTCGGAGATTAATATGATTCCAGAAGAAGCCTTTCATTGTCGAACTGCCAAGGGCTGGACTGGGGCCTTTGATGGAGAATGTCAATTTGACTGGGTTAAGAAGCACAGAGCATGCTTCTGGGTGTGCCTGGGGGCATTTCCAAGGTAACTGGCATGTAGGCCCGCAAACTGCGGGGAGGAGACCCGGCCTGATTCTGGATGGCAGCTTCCAGGAGGCTCCCGGCCCAGATGGGAAAAAAAAAACAGGCAACAAGAAAGAGGAAACAGGAATGTGGCCTGGGAGAGCTCCGTGGTGGCATGCACGGAAGTCTCATTTGCTACCCCTGGACGGTGCACTCCAGTCTGCCAGCCTCTCAGTGTGGACTCCACCAGGGACTCTCCGCAGAGCTCCCAGGCCTCAGGCTCAGAGTCGCATCCTCCATCTCTCCTGATCCAGGGCTTCCAGCTTGCTGGACTGAGCAACTGCTGGATCCCCTGGCTCTGCAGGGTGCAGCCAGCCATTGTGGGCTGCCCTGCCCTTGGCCCCGAGAGTCTGTGGGACACATAGAGATATAGATATAGCCGGGCGTGGTGGCGCACACCTGTGATCCCAGCACTTGGGAGGCTGAGGCAGGAGGATCGTTGCGAGTTCAAGACCAGCCTGGGCTACAAAGTGAGCTCAAGTCCAGCCTGAACTGCAAAGCAAGACCCTGTCTCAAAAAGACAAACGAACAAACAAAAAGAGGTATAGATATAATTTTAGATGTAGGTTCATAGATAATATACCTATGGATTCTGTTCCTCTAGAGCGTGTTAACCAATACATTTAGTTCACTATGAAAACTAACAATGATACAGAAATTGAAAGTGTTTTACAAATTACAAAGCACCGCTTCTGTGTTTTATTAGTTTTTGTCATTCAGCCACTTTGGCAGAGGACAAAAGTGTGGTTTCTCGGGATCAAAGCCTTTCCGAGGTTTACCAGCTGAAGAGAACCAAGAGGGCTCAGTGAACTCCACTCCTCAAATTCAGCCAAACCTTCCCAGCCTGGTTCCAGTACACACTTCTGTCAGCCTAGGGCCAGGCCGGGAGAGAAACCTCCTGGGTCCCTATTCCAGCTCTGCCTTTTAATTACTGCACACGAGGATAGACACTTGTCCCCTGGCTCCCTCCATTGCCACTGTGGGAAGAAGGGTTGTGTTAGGGTTGGAGTCAAAACCATCTCCCAGCAGGGTATGGCGGCACACACCTCTTCTCCCAGCACTCTGGAGGCTGACGCAGGAGGATCACTGTGAGTTCAAAGCCAGCCTGGGATACATAGTGAATTCAAGGCCAGCCGGAACTAATAATGAGACCCTGTGTCCAAACAAACAAAAACATCTCCTCAAGGGCTATGTGGTCAGAGGTGGCGTTCTGGAAGGTGGTGCGGTCCTGGGGTGCTGCCTGCCCGGCTGACTGTGCTGCTGGAGGTGGGGCTGAGGGAGGAAGTAGGTCACTGGGGGTGGCCTGTGAAATGGGGTGTCTCCTCGGACTCTTCCTGCTGGCTGCTTCCTGGTTGCCCAGAGCTGAGCAGAGGTTCTTGCCACACTGTTCTGCCACAGAGCCAGCCAACCGCAGACTGAAACCGTAAGTCAAAATCAAACTTTTGCCCTAAAGCTGTGAGTCTGGGAGATGGTCCCAGCCAGGCCAAGCCGACTGATCCAGGTTTAACCGCACCCCGCCACCAGGTGCTGTTGCGGCAGTGGCCCCGGGAGCCCAGGTCCAGCCCAGCCCTCTCCTGTCTGCATCCAGCCTGGGGGGCTTTGAGGGCCCGCTGGGTCCCCGCCCGGTGGGCACTGCCCTTGATTTGACAGAGACCAGGACGGTGCCCTCTATAGGCCCCAGCCAGCCTGGTGCCTGAGGTGCTGGTCCCTCTTCCTCCTCCAGATGGTGGCGCTTGAGACGCACCGGGTGGGTCGCAAAGGGGTGTGGGGCTCTGGGCAGGGCTCCCTTCCCTGCCCTCGGGTCCTCCCCATCCGCTTCCTGCCCAGGGCTCAGAAACACAACGGCCGCGCCCACCTCATCTGTCGTGGATGGCCACCCTTGTCCCGCTGGAAAGCGCCGACCTGGCCCTGGGTGGCTTTGGAATCATCCTGGAGGTCCCTGGGGAGCCCAGGGCCCGGACCACAGTGCTCGAGGTGAATTGTTTGGAGAACACCGCCCACCGGCCCTGTCCTACCTCTGCTCTCAGCTGGGACACCCAGGGTCTTAATAAATAACTGGAGGAGGTGACATGGAGCGGCCATCGGGGAAGGGAACCCAGCCTGGGAATCACTGTGAAAGGGCGCTCCTCTAACGTAAATGGACAGATGGACAGATATTTTTCTATAAATATTTTATTTTATTTATTTTTGCAGCACTTCCATTTAGCCAGGGCTTCATGCACTGAAGCACCACGCTACTGAAGTAGTGTCCCCTTTTTAAATATTAGCACAGGGTCTTGCAAAGTGGCCCAAGCTGACCTCCACACTGCAGTCCTCCTGCCTCTGCCTCCAGAGTAGCTGGGTTTCCAAGTCTGGGCTATTATACCTGCACCAGTTTATAGGGAGGCATCTGAGTGATTTAGGAAGACCTTGTCTCAGAATACAAAAGTAAAAAATGGGCTAGGGATGTACCTCAGGGTGGAACCCTGAGTTCTATCCATCCAGAGTAACACACACACACACACACACACACACACACACACACACACACAGACTGGTAGGTATGGAATTAGCAGCAGAGGGTGAGAACGCACCAGCTTGGAGGCTGCAGGCAGACCCACAGCTGGATGCTGGTGGCCAGGATTTAACAGGGAAGCAGAGGGACAGAAGGAGGCGGAAACAGCTGAGCCGGTTTGGGGAGGTAAAGGGACCGCCAATAGGCCAACAGGGAGGGATGGAGAGAGAGAGCCCAACAGGGAGTCCCGGAGCGGTTGGCAGAGCCCTGCACCGCAATGGGAAGCCAGCAGGAAACGGGGAAGGGAGTGAGGCGCTCTGCTGTGGGTTTACCCTGCAATGGGAAGTTGTCACCCAGACCCAGGGGAATTCGGGTGATGAACCCGGGCTGGAGGGGAGGGTGAGGCGCACGGATGGTGTTTACAGCGCTTGGCTCTGGAGTTTATCCTGACCACAGTCACCATCACCAAGCACTGCAGGATCTGTGGCAGATGCCGGAAGTGCTGGGAACTCGGTAACAGCCCCGTGCAAAGTGACAAGTGAGCTGTCTCAGTAGATATGGGGGTGGCGGCGGCACATTCCTGCAGGCCCTGGGGAAGCTGAGACAGGAGAATCACACGTTCCCACCCGAGGCATGGTGGCACTCAATTGTCAGGCTGAGGCAAGAGGATCCCTATGAGTTCAAGGCCAGCCTGGACTACATGAGCAAGTTTAAGGCCAGCCTGCACTACACAGGGAGACCCTGTCTGGAGAGAGAGAGAAAAAAAAAGAAAGAAAGAAAGAAAAACTCAAAAAAAAAAAAAGAGAAAAACTCCACAGCCAAGTGCTATAACTATAAACACCATCCGTGTGCCTCACCCTCCCCTCCAGCCTGGGTTCATCATACAAATTCCCTGGGTCTGGGTGACAATTTCCCTTGCAGGGTAAACCCAAGAAAAAGAGAGAGAGAGAAAGAGAGGGAGGGAGAGAGAGAGGGAGAGAGAGAGGAAAGAAAGAAAGAAAGAAAGAAAGAAAGAAAGAAAGAAAGAAAGAAAGAAAGAAGAAAGAAAGTCTGTTGAAGGTCAGCCTAGACAACTTATCAAGATCATGACTCAAACTTTAAAAAAAAATGTTGCTAGGCGTGGTGGCGGACACCTGTAATCCTATCACTCAGGAGGCTGAATCAGGAGGATCTTTTTGAGCTTGAGGCCAGCCTGGGCTACAAAGTGAGCTCAAGGCCAGCCTGAACTGCATTGTGAGACCCTGTCTCAAAAGACAAAAAAATAGAGGCTGGGGATATAACTCAGTGGAATAAGTGCCTGCCTGGCAGGCGCAAGGTCCTAAGTTTGATCCCTGGTACAGCAAAAAAAAAAAAGACAAAATAAATTTTTTTTTTCTTTTTGAGACAGGGTCTCTCTATGCAGTTCAGGCTGGCCTTGAACTCACACAACCCTCCTGCCTCAGCCTCCCGAGTGCTGGGATTACAGGCATGCACTACCACACCTGGCTAAAAACATTTTAAAACCTGAGAGGTGGATCAGTTGTAGATCATCTGCCTGACATATGCCAGACTGTTGGGGTAGCGAAGGGGGTATAAAAAAAAAAACAAAAAACTATGCTCATAGTTTGTTTAACCCTGCTTGTAATTCTTTTAGGTTTGTAATCTTTGTCCATTTTTTCAGGAGATTGGCTCTCTTTTTTTGTCTTTTTGAGGTAGGGTCTTACTATGTAGTTCAGCCTGGCCTTGAGCTCACTTTGTATCCCATGCTGGTCTCAAACTCCCAACGATCCTCCTGCCTCAGCCTCCTGAGTGCTGGGATTATAGGCATGCACCACCACGCCCAGCAGGAGATTGGCTCTTCGAATATTTTTCGCTGTTGGGTTGTTTCACCAAGCTTTTCACAATTGCATTTGCCCTGCTGTTTGCCTACAATGGTGATTTGGACAAAGAAATGAATAAAAATATTGATAGCCTTTCAGAACATGTATTAGGAACTAAAGAGAAGGGAGAGAAATTAAACTACATATACAAGTTTATCACCCCTTCTTGCCGGGTGTGCTGGCACACACCTGTAATCCCAGCACTCAGGAGGCTAAGGCAGGAGGATCCTTGAGAGTTCAAGACCAGCCTGGGCTACAACGTCAGCTCAAGTGTAGCCTGAACTACACAGTGAGATCCTGTCTCAAAAAGACAAAAAAAAAAAAGAACAAGGGATATCACCCCTTCTGAATTAAAATTTTGAGTTCTTTTGTTTCATACATTGTTTATTCGTTGCAGGTAGTGTGGGAACACAGCTGAATATGGCTTTTTTCCCTTCAACATTGTAACTGGTAAGATAAGAAATGCAGAGAGACTTCAGTAATTCCTATCAGTATTTTTTTAATATCACAGTTGAGCCTTTGTTCTCAGGCACACCCTAAATTCTTACAGAAAGTGGCAGTTCTGTGATGAGCAAACAGGAGATGTGATTTGAGCTGTGGAATTGCTACTAAATTGGTTAAGCAATTTCTTCGGGAGAGAACTCAGTAGGCACAACCCTCTGCTGGAGAGGAATCTGTTACCATGGCGCCGAACCTTAGGGCTGCTCAGAGCATCATTTCCCATAGTCCTCTCTGCCCTGACCCTCTGTGGCTGAGCACTGGCCACCTGATGTGGTCAACATGGCACCTGCGATACTAGACCATGTATCTCCATTTCACCATGACCACAACCAGACTGGCGAAATGGAGGCTCCTGAGATCTAGTGGGGGCCCTAGTAATTCGGGGATGAATATCAGCAGTTCACAGTTATGAGCTCTTTCTTTTTTTTTTTCTTGGTCTTTTTGAGACAAGGTCTTGCTATGCAGTTCACGCTGGTCTGGAACTCACAAGGATCCTCCTGCCTCAGCCTTCCGAGTGCTGGGATTACATGTGTGCACCACCATGCTCAGCTCTGAGCTCTTTCAAGTAATATTTCATGGCAAAAATCCTAGCATTCACCAGGCATGGCGGCACGTGCCTGTCATCTCTGCACTCTGGAAGCTGAGGCAGGAGGATCACTGTGAGTTCCAGATCAGCCTTGGCTACAAAATGGGCTCAAGTCTGGCCTGAACTGCATAGCAAGACCCTGTCTCAAACACACACACACACACACACACACACACACACACAGAAAAAAAAATCCTAGCATCCTTGGAGCGATGGGAAAGCCTCTGAGAATGTATTGTGATGGCTTTGACTTCCGTGATGGACATGTTTATGGCTTTGTGGATACAATATGAGCTTCAATCCCAGGCTGGGAAAGTTGGTTATAAAGTCAAACACTGGCTTAGCTGAGAATAACAAAAGCAGCCAGCCAGCCTGTCTTTGTTCCCAATTGCATAGATATTTAATCTCCCAAAAAATGGGTCAAAAAAAGAGTGGATTAGGGAAGTGTGGTTGTGTATGCTACAACCAGCCCAGCACTTGGGTGCCCAAGGCAGGAGGACCAGGAGTTTGAGGAAAGCCTGGGCTTCATAGAGTCGATTTGTCAAATAAAATAAAATACCTGGGGAGGTGGCACACACCCATAGTCACTGCACTTGGGAGTCTGAGGCAGGAGGGTTGCCAGAAGTGAGGCCAGTAGGGCATGGTAGTGTACACCTGCAATCCTAGCACTCAGGAAGATGAGGCTGGAGGATTGCTATGGGCTACATAGCAAGTTGAAAGCCAGCCTGGACTACAGAGTGAGACTCTGTCTCAAAAACCCAAAAATAAATAAATAAAATGTGGTCTGCACGACAGTCTCATACCACAGAAAAGCTACACAGAGGACCCCTGTACCATTCCCTAGGTTTTCTTTTATTTCTCTTTTACCAAGTACCTGCCAGAAGGAAGACATTGCCTGCATAACCGTGCCATGGTTTGGTTTTGCTTTTGTGTTGCAGGGGGTTGGTTCCAGAACCTTCACAGAGAGCTAACATTCCCAGCCTTTTTATTTTATTATTTTCTTTTTATTTTGCAACAGAGTGTCACCAAGTTCTGGAGGCAGAGCTCCAACTTGCCATCCTCCTGCCTCAGTCTCTTAGGGGTATGTGTAGCCCGCCCAGCTCACACTCTGGGTTTGCATGCAGGAAGCTTGACCTTTACCCAGTGTCACTGCCTAACCTGGCGCCCTCCGGCTCCAGTCGGGATGACCAATCCTGCTGAGTTGCTATGTCTCCTTGGTGTCCTTCCATTATAAACAGCTCCAGCCTCCTTTTAGATCACACACTCATGTTGTTGGTTGGCCCAGAGCAGTTACTTTACAGAATGTTTCCCTGTAGAGTTGTTAGACTGGTCCCTTGTGATCAGATTCAGGTGAAAGCCCGGGTTCTGTCTCACGTAGACTTGGGGCAAAAGGTCCAGTGTGCACTCGGTGGCCCTGCACCTTGCTGTTCTGCTTTGGAAGGACTGATTCTGTGGGGCAGAAGAGGCCAGAGGATGTGAGTGTCAGGGGGATTACACTGAGCTCAGAGAGAGCCGAGGTGGGTGAAGCAGGAAAGGAGAGAGGAGTGAGGTGAAGCACACACACCTGTGTCCACACACTCTGCCAGCCGGCTGGGTGCCATTAACCCCATCTGCCTTGGTGGCACTGTGGTCCTGAGTCAGAGTGAGCCTCGCTTCCCCAGGTGTGCTTTGTGACCCGAGTTCCTACCTCCATGGGTGACCTGGACCCTGTCATCCCCAGTGATCTGATTGATGGTGGGACGAGTTCCTCACCCTCGGGAGAGACAAGCGCCTCTCGTTCCCTTCGCTCCACCCACCCCCTGTGGGTCCACCTGCCGCTACCTCCACCCCTGCAGTGAGTGTGAGGACCGAGTGGACGCATGCTGGCACTGCACTGTCTGCCAGGTGGGTGCCACTTCCTGGGAGGGAGGGGCGGGTCCTGCGGGTCCCCATGCTATGAGGGGTGACAGAAACATTACCTAGACTGGTCAGGTGGGGCAGCCTGGTCTGATGTTGAGCAGCAGAGCTGAAGGGGGAGTGTTGGTCCATGAGGAGTTTTTCTAGGCCTGGCACAGAGGCTCACGCCAGCAATCTCAGCACTCGGTCCACTGAGGCAGCAGAATCACAGGCCAGATCTACAGAGCTAGCTCAAGGGCAGCCTGGATTTCATAATTTCCTGTCTCAGACAAATAAGGGAAAGCAAAAGGAGCTTTCGATGGCCAAGCAGACCGACTCAAATGATTTAGCAGTTACTTCCTAACGTGACCTTCACCTCCTATTTTATCCTCAGGAGTACGACTTGTGCATCACCTGCTATAACACTAAAAACCATGACCACAAGATGGAGAAACTGGGTCTCGGCTTAGATGCTGAGAGCAACAACCAGCAGGCTGCAGCCACCCAGAGCCCAGGAGACTCTTGCCGCCTGAGCATCCAGCGCTGCATCCAATCCCTGGTCCACGCCTGCCAGTGCCGCAACGCCAACTGCTCGCTGCCCTCCTGCCAAAAGATGAAACGGGTTGTACAGCACACCAAGGGCTGCAAACGGAAAACCAATGGCGGGTGCCCCGTTTGCAAGCAGCTTATTGCCCTCTGCTGTTACCACGCCAAGCACTGCCAGGAAAACAAGTGCCCCGTGCCATTCTGCCTCAACATGAAGCAGAAGCTCCGGCAACAGCAGCTGCAACACAGACTCCAGCAGGCGCAGATGCTGCGCAGGAGGATGGCCAGCATGCAGCGCACCGGTGTGGTCGGGCAGCAACAGGGCCTGCCCTCTCCAACTCCTGCCACTCCGGCTACACCGACGGGACCACAGCCATCCTCTCTGCAGGTGCCCCAGCTCATCCCTTCCAGTACCAGCCCTGGTGACTCTCCAACTTCAGCATAGGCTACTCACCCACGCCCCCCTGCTGCCACATACAGCAGCAGACATGGCAATGCAGATTCAGAAGCAGTGGACACAGTGCCAAATGACCCAGATGCAAATTTATCGAGGCCAGTTTTGCACCAAGAGGCCCAAGATGACTTCCACAGCCACCATGGACGTGAACCTATCTCCCATGACCAGAGGTCCCAGTGGGCATCAGAGGCAGGGGTAAAACCTACAACAGTGCACCAACAACCTCCCTGGGCCCAATGAAGACTGCCTCAGCCCCAGCAACTCCAGGATGACAGCGTGCCAAGCCCAGCCATGATGTCAGTGGCCCAACATGGGCAGCCCTTGAACGTGGCTCCACAGCCGGGATTGGGCCAGGTGGGTGTGAGCCCACTCAAACCAGGCACTGTGTCTCAACAAGCCTTACCAAACCTCTTGTGGATGCTCAGGTCTCCCAGCTCTCCCCTGCAGCAGCAACAGGTGCTTAGTATCCTTCACGCCAACCCCCAGCTGTTGGCTGCATTCATAAAACAGAGGGCTGCCAAGTACTCTAACTCCAATCCACAGCCTCTCCCTGGACAGCCTGAAATAACCCAGGGACGACCAGGGCTGCAGCCACCAGCCATGCCGGGTCAGCAGGGGATCCACTCCAATCCCGCCATGCAGAACATGAATCCCATGCAGGCAGGCGTGCCGAGGGCTGGCCTGGGCCAGCAGCAGCCTCAGCAGCAACTCCAGCCGCCCATGGGAGGGATGAGCCCGCAGGCACACCCTATGAACATAAATCATGGCAGCATGTCTTCCCAGTTCCAGGACATGTTGAGACCACAGCAGATGGTGCAGATGCAGCATCACATGCAGTAGATGCAACAAGGGAACAGGTGGGCCAGCTCCCCCAGGCCTGGGAGCAGAGGCAGGAGCCAGTCTGCAGGCCTATCAGCAGGGACTCCCTGCTCAGCCCAACCTCATGAATCCCCAGCAGCCATGTTCCCCACGCAGGCCCCGTCCCCACATCTCAGTTCTCATTCTAGTTACATGTGCTCCCCCCTCCCTGCCTGTCCCCAACCCCGAGGATGCTTCCTCTGCCTTCTCCACACCATGTTTCCCCCAGACCAGTTCCCCACATCCCGGACTGGGTGCTGCCCAGGCCGCCAGCCCCATGGAACAAGGGCATCTTACCAGCCCAGGCCAGAAGCCAACGCTCTCTCAGCTCGCTGGCCATCCAGGCTTGGCAAAGTTCCTGGTGCAATTTACTTTCCCTGAACATGATTCACTTGTACTGAAAGCAACTTTTTGGAATCTTTTATACCCTAAAAATGTTTTCCCTTGGAACACGTAAGAACTGTGCAGTAGCTGCTGGAGGTTTCAAGCAACTTATACACTTACTTTCAATGTGAGGGATGATAGGGTATAATGAAGGGTTTTGCTCAGGCTTCTTCGCCAGCCTTCCTTCCGTGTGAGTGCCCTGGGCAGAGGCTGAGGGCAGAGGCCCCATCTGCTCCTGCCTTGCACCCCGAACAAGTTACTAGTTTTTAAAGTGGGCCGGGATGCAGCTCAGCCACACAAGCACCTGCCTGGCAAGCACAAGGTCCTGAGTTCGATTCCTGATATCAAAAAATAAATAAATATAAAATTGATGAAAATACGTAATATTAATAGTTACTGAGTGGTGCAGGTTTTGATACATTTCCCTACTTTCCTCACATTATGGAAGAGTTAATTTTTTTTTAAAGCCAGGAAACAAAAATGTTTAATGTTATTTTAAAATTGCATTGTACATATATAAACATATTAAATACTATTTTTTGGCTGGGCATGGTGGCGCACACCTGTAATCCTAGCACTCGGGAGGCTGAGGTGGGAAGATCATTGCAAATTCGAGACCAGCTGGGGCTACAAAGTGAGTTCAAGACCAGCCTGAACTGCATAGTGAGACCCTGCCTCAAAAAGACCGAAATAAATAAATAAATACCATTTTTTTCCTCTGGGTACAATGATCATTCTTTTTTTGGAGGGGTACTGGGGATTGAACACAGGGCTTTCACACAGAGCTACATCCTCAGCCCTTTATTTATTTATTTATTTATTTATTTATTTGAGCCTGGGTTTCATTAAATTTGCTATGTTGCTGGGCTCTAAATTGCAATTTTCCTGCCTCAGCCTTCAAGGGTGTGGCATTACGGACAGGTGCAACCATGCCCAGCTAAGATATGGCCAGTAAGATGTTCATTCTTTTTTTTTAATTTCAAGGATGATCAAGAGAAAGAAATTCCTTTTTCCTTCCTGCAAATCAACTTTGTGCTCCAGAAAAATTTCTATCCTACAGTCAGAGCATGAACCTTTAAGTATTACAATAATTTGCACATTTAGAGAGAAAAATGACAATTTGCAAATGGACAGCCACCAAACTGATGTGTTATATATTGTACTTTGTGCTTGCTGGGAATTTTATTTTAGTTATTTTTACCTGTAACAAAGGAAAAAATGAAAAAGAGGGTAAGAAATGAATTTGGTGGGATATTTTACCTGGAAAGTGTCCCTGGGGTTTCCTCTCTGCTTGATTTCTTCCTCCTCACCCTGCCCCCACCCCTCCCACATTTTCTGTAAGAGTTTAAAATAGAAACCAAAAATCATCAGCTGTTGTTATAAAAATTATGAGATTAAAGCTGCATACTACTACCTGGGAATTTTGGTTCACTGTATAGCCTGTTCAATAGGTCTCTTCCTTCCTTCCTTCCTTCCTTCCTTCCTTCCTTCCTTCCTTCCTTCCTCCCTTCCTCCCTTCCTCCCTTCCTCCCTTCCTCCCTCCCTCCCTTCCTGTCTTTTTTGAGGCAGGGTCTTGCTATGCAGTTCAGGCTGGCCTTGAGCTCACTTTGTAGCCTGGGCTGGCCTAGAACTCACAATAATCCTCCTGCCTCAGCCTCCTGAGCGCTGCGATTACAGGCGTGTGCCACCATGCCAGGTTGGATTTTTTTTTTTTAAAGTCACTTTGTAGTCCAGGCTGACCTCAAGCTTCCATCAAACCTCCTGCCCCAGCCTCCCAAGTGCTGGCATTACAGGCACTCCGGACCACTCTGGCCTTTGTTAGGTTTCTTATTATCTATTGTTAAATAAACTGTGCGAGACACAGGCCTGGGTGCTGACTCACTCCTTGAGTGCAGGGGTATCCTACAATAGCAGTGTGAGTACCTAATGCTTAGGAAGCAGAGCAAAAGGGAAAACATTAGCTGCCAGCCACCTTAACTGCTGCAAATAGAATTGTAGCATTTGTCCAAAGTCCAGGGGAAAACAAAGTCCAGTACAGTACTCCAAGTATCAGCCAGATAGGGAGGTTGAAGTCAAAGTAGCCATTTAGTGCCTTGATAAGGATAGAAACATCTTCTGTGCCCCTCAGAGGGTGACGTCAAGTTCTAATCACCCTCAGCTCACAAGGAGGAGAGGCAGAACCCAGGAGGGTCACCCTGTCCCAGTCACAAGGAGCTCCTCAAAACCCAGCACTGGGGCGAGCACAGTGCGTTCCTCTCCCCTGTTACACTTTGTCACTGAGGGAGCTGGGGGATGGAAATGCAGGCAGAGGAGTCCTGGGCAGCTGGGATGAGCCCCGAGCCCAGCCTGTGCTGCTGGGTGTGAGCACAGCGAGGTCACCGGTCCCTTCCAAGGGGACACTGCTGAGGCCCTGGGCAAGGTTTAGAGTCAGCGCTGCTACCCAGCGCCTGGGCATCGGGTGCCCGCCTGCCCTGCCCTTGTCGCCCACACCACGCACGCGGGGCACAGGTGCGGGCCAGGCCCGCGGGACCCAGCACACAAACGGGACAGGGTGCAGCCCTTCCCGGAGCTGCCAGCTGCGCCCTCAGGTCGGCCAGGTCTGGAGCACAAGGGCGCTTAGGCCAGACAAAGAGCAAGGCAGGCGCTGAGTGACAGGGA
>PVLD010031155.1:0-16044 GCA_004027595.1 Dinomys branickii | reverse complement strand
GGACCCTGCGCTTGCTAGGCAGGTGCTTATTCCACTGAGCTATATCCCCAGCCCCCACCCCGTAGGTCTTGAGTCTGTTTCTGTCCAGGGTGAACAGGTCCTGAGAATGAAGTACCCACAGATGAAAAGAAAAGTAAGAGGAAAAAGAAATACAAGAGAGACAAAATTCTGGGATCACGGGGCTTACAGCCCCTTGGATTGCAGCCTCAAGTACCATTTTCAGTTACCTTTTATTGACAAAGAACAAAGGAGGCAGCTGGGCACACTGGAGGATATCAGCCATTTTAGCAAGGACAATACAACTCAATTATCATAGGCATGAGACTGGACTGGTTAGACATCATGTTACCATTCCTTCTAGCATGTAACAGCAGAGCATTTAGTGTTGACCCCGGACCTTATAATGCTTTTGCTAGACTTCCTCCAGAACCCAAGAGTCATGGCTTGGTCAGGCCTGAGGCAATACATTGAAAATGTCCTTCTATACACTACTATGTCTTCAACATTTTACCTACTTTCTCTTCCAAAAGATTTAGTGTTTCTGTTTTAAAATTGAGATCTGTGATCCAATTTGACTTGAGTTTGGTGGATGGCGATAGACTTGGGTCTGTTTTCTGTCTTTGGCACGTGGCAAGCCAGTTTTTCCAGCACAATTTACTAAACCAGCTGTTGTTCTTCCAGGGAGAGTGTTTGGCCCCTTTGTCAAAGATTAGGTGGCTGAGTGTGTTTGTGGCTGTAGCTGTGCTTCCAGTCTTTTCTATTGATCCTGTGGTCTGTTTTCCTGCCTGTACCATGTTGATTTTATGACAGTGGCTTTGCAGTATAATTTCACTTCAGGATTTGTGATTTCACCTGACTTGTCCTTGTTGCTTCTGTGATTCTGGGTGTCTTCTAGTTCCTGATGAATTTAATGAATGTTTTCTCTAGATCTGTGAGGTATGCTAACTGTAGGAGGGAGTGCCTGTTTCCATACCCACCAGCAGCAAGGTCCCCCACACAAGCCCCAGGAGCCCACACCACTCACACAAAGCAATCCAGGGCACAGGCTGGGTGCTGGCTGCCATCCACCAGCTTAGGACACCAGGGTCCCCCACGCCATTGTTACCAAGGTCCAGCTCCCATAGGTTGTGGCAGGCCAGCAGGACCGAGGTCAGGTTGCTACAGTTCTTGTTGGTCAAGTTACAGTCCACCGGCTTGTGTGGAGAGAAGGCAGGGATAGGACAAGACAAGCTGATGGACTGGCCTGTGCTCCCACCACACCATGGGTTGGTGAAAGTCCAGAGCCTCAGTCCCACATACTCTGAAATATGCCTGCGTGAAGCAAGTCAGGACTTCATGGGGCCTGTTCTTCAGTTCAACCTGTCTCTTGGTCCTTTATAGTCCCCTCATCACCCAGGTGCTCTCCCTGCTAAAGATGGTAAAGGCATGGACATAGTACACCTTACCTCGCCCACAGCCAGAGCCTGTCTGAGCTAAGGCAAAGGACAGTGTAGGGCACATGCGAGGGGCAGGCAGTCTCCACAGGAAGAATGGTGGGCAGACCCAGCACACACTCCCACAAGGGCAAGACCCAGGCGGCCCTGGCACCAGATGCTGGTGCGGAGCCACAACCACTCTGTCTCCAAGATGGAGATGGGAGCCAGGACCTCTTCCCTCGAGAGCAGTGATGCTCCTTTCCTACCTGGCTGTGAGGGTCCCACAGCCTTTGCAGCCGGGATCATGACCATTGGGGAGGAAACTACAAGGCCCAGGCTGCCCAGTCCAACCCTTCCTGATGCCCGGGATGCCAGCACCAAGCAGAGCCACCATCAAGAGGCACAGCCTGACAGCAGCAAAGAACTAACACCCAAAGCAGAAAGGAAAAGTTTGGGAGACTGGCTGGAAAATGAGAAGCTCCCAAGCAAAGAATAAAACCTGGAAGAGAGAAAAGGAGGGAGAAGAGCGCACTGCAGGGCCAATCCCTGAGCCCCAAGGGCAGAGTCCCGGCCACCAGGAGGAAGGGGTGAGACAAAGGACAAAGAGCACACACCAAGGACAAGGCCACCAAAGCCAAGCACACCCAGCCCAGGACACAGGGCCAAATGTGTAAAAGCCACCAGGGGGCGCACGGATCCATGACAACAGAGCTTCCCTGGAGCCAAAGAGCCACAGCAGAGAGGAGGCCCAGACCCCTGCACACGGGTGTCACCCAGATTCTTCTCACCCAACCGCAGCTCTGTGAGAAACTTGTCCTGGGCCCGCACCGCCCGGAAGTAGGTGCACAAGTGGCTGTTAAGCTGCATTCCTTAACCCTGTGGGACAGAGAGCGCAGGGCCTGGCTGACCAGGGCTGGGACTGGAACTCCCCCCAGCACCCTGTCTTCAGGACTCACCCTTGTTGCCCAGGTCCCAGTGGGCCCACCCCTCCTGTGCCCCCAGCTCCTCTCCACGCCGTGCTGTGGTCCCCTTGGCACTCTGCAATCTCTGTATGGGTCCCACTGTCCTGAAAAAGGGTCCACCTGCAGCCCGGTCCCTCGCCCTCACCACAGACACTCCAGCTGGCAGGGGGCTCCTGCAGGGCCTCGCACAGGAGCCGGACACTCTCATCACCGAGGCTGTTGAGCATCAGGCTGAGCGCCTTCAGGCTCTGCTTGGCCCCGAGGACCTGGGACGGGTCCCTGCAGCCCTCCGCGGTGATGTCACACTCCCAGAGCCTGCAAGACATTGACATTCGCCGAGCAAGGCCCAAGACAAGACAAGGTCTCTCACTGTCATCACCCCATCTGGGTGCCAACTCCCCACAGCCTCCTGAGCCTGCAGCTGGGGTGCAGCAGCCATGAGCACAGCACTGCAACACCTGCGTCACCCAGCCTGCTGTTGCCCAGGTCCAGATCCTGCAGGGAAGGCTTGGCAGCCATAACATCACAAAGATCCTTACAGTTGGCTGCCGTGACACCACAGGTCTCTAACCTGGAGACAGTGCCATGTCAGGGGGACTGTGATCTCCCAGCTCCACCCCTCTATTCCTGAGGCCCAGCACATACCAGAGTGTCTCCAATGGACAGGCAGAGTCCTTCAGGCCCCTGAGGAGCATGCACATGCCTGCCTCATGGATGTTGTTATTGCTCATGACCAGCTCCTTGATGTTGGACTCGGCCTTCAGCATGGAGGCCGGAGGCTAGCAGCTGGCATCCGAGAGGTTGCTGTACTCCAGCCTGGGGGCAGGCAGGGTTTAAGCCTACTCCACAGCCTCAGGAAGTCAGGGAAGTGCAAGACCTGTGCTTTCCTCACCCATCCCTCCTTGGCCTCTTCCCTTTCCTACCTGAAGCCAGGGCTGAAGTCAGAGGCCATGAGCACCCAGAGCCTCCAGACATACTGGACATTCCTTCAGGAAATGCTCTGAAAGCGCAGCTCATAGTCTGAGACATCCCCAGACCCAACAGAAAGAAACTAGCCCATGGGTGGGGCCGCCTGTGCTGGGCTGTGTCATCCAGGTGTCCCCTGAGCCATACCAGGCCCAGTTGGCAGCCCCTTGACAAGGGGACACACAGAACTCTGGGGAAGGGACACTACAAGGGCCCTAGGACCACACATGCCCCTCACTGCTCTGGTGGACACAGGGCCGAGGCTGTGCATGTACCCTACTGGGGACCAGATAGGGCTCTAGGGAGCCCAGAGGTCCCTCAGGGCATAGACTCAGTGCAGCTTCTCCAGGTGGCACTGGGCATCCAGAAGTCCTTTGGAGAGCAGCCGCAGGCCCTCATTCTGCAGTGAGTTTCCATTGAGGCACAGCTCCCACAGAGTGGGCATGGAGGGCAGCATGCTGGGCAGGACCTCACAGCCAGTCTCTGTCAGGCCACAGTACTGCAGGCTGGGGCACGAGGTTCTCAGTGGCCCCCACATCCACCAGGTGCCAAAAAGAACATGGTGCCCCACTCCTCTGAGCAGCACCCTGAGTCTCCAGGCTGAGGCAGAAAGGGGTTAGGGGATGTAGGCCAGACCAAGGCCTGCATAAGGCCAGAGGGTTCCCTGTCCCCACATGGCAGCCACCTCACCTATGTACCTCTGGCTGGAGAAGTGGGTGCCTGTGGATGCCTGCATCATACCATGCAGACACCTGCAGCACCTCGCAGCTCTCCTCACCACCCAGTAGCTGCCCAGCAGGCTCTGCCAGGCCTCACCTGAGACTCTGGATTTTGCATGTGGGGCTCTGCAGGCCCTGAAGCACAGGGTGCATACCAGCGTCCCCCAGCTCACTGCTCTTCAGACTGAGCTCTGTCAGGGTGGGGATGGCCTGCTGTGCAGAACTGATGTCTCTGCACCGGCCCTCAGTGAGTCCACAGTCCTCCAGCCTGGGGACAGAAGCTCAGGGTCTTGGTGGGTCTGTGCCAGCCTCAGGCGGAGTGGCCCTCTCAAACCTCAGGCCAGGGCCCATCAGCAGCCCCGCAGATCAGAGGTGACTCTAATGATGACACTTAAAATGCAACACAGAAGAGAGTAACAATGTACAAGTGTGGTTTGTCATGTTCGCGTCTCTCATGGAACACAGGCAACAATGGGTCCTGTGTGTCTGCAGGGAGGGACAGAGCTGTGTTAGGTGATGACCATGAGGCTGCACTCTCAGAGTGACAGCAGGTCTGGGGCACACAGGGGCCGAGAGTTCCCGGTGGGTACAGAACACAGCCCCAGGCTGTATCTCAAATCCAGTGTAATTCACATGAATAAGCGAACCAGCGTAGGTGGGAGGAAAGCCAGCTCTTACCGCAGAAGAATGAGGGTTGAGAAAGTGGAAAGAATGAAGTGATGACAAAATGCACTGCCACGATAACTTCAGATAGAGCCGCCAAGCAGGCTGACACCACTGGCAGAACTGAGCAGAAAGAGGGCTGAGCTCAGGTCTTCACAGACCACCCTGGATGCATGTCACTGAGAGGGAGTCATAACCCAGGGAGGAGCCAGAAGCTGTGGTGACCACAAAGTGCCACCCACCGCAGGACATGATGTGCCAGAAAGGACCCACAGCAGCTCCATGTTCCTCCCAGAAGTGGGCAATCATCATGAGAAGGGCCCAGACAAGCCCAGAGGGACAGAGCAGGACATCTAGACCCAGAGTCAAGTCACAGGGACCCTTGCAGGGCAGGGAAAGGACAGAGGGTAACGCTGGCAACTGAGACGAGCTGGGCTGCATGAGCATCTTCACAAGATGGTCACCAGGGGAGGCTGATGGAGGCCCAGGGGACACACACGGCCTTCCTGACTGCTGCAGAGCTACAAATACCAGGTACAGAATCAGAAGGGAAAAGTCGACTGAACAAGCTCTGTGTCTCACCCAAGGGCTGAGGTACCCTGGGCTTGTGAGCACCTGGGCTCAGAGTCCGTCCTGACTCCACCCCCAGCCAGAGCTGGGCAGGACAGGCACAGGAACCTCGTGCCTCATCCTGCTGCTGGCTACAGAGCAGGAAAGGGGCCAAGAAGCAGGGACTGGGCTGCAGGCTGCACAGCTGACCCTGCCAATCCTTCTGCCTCTAGACCACTCTGCAGAGCTGGCAGTGGCTTTTACATAGGTACACAGATGTGTGTATACACAAACACAATGCATGTATACACACCACTACATATAAACATGTATATACTCATGCACATATAAACATGCATGCACAGGCATATAACATGCAATTTACAGGTGCATGTGTATGAACAAGCACACATGTGCATATATACACATAACCAAGCATGCATCCATATTTGCACACACTAGAAAATGCATACACACATACACACTGCCCCGGCCCGCGGGTAGTCACCGAAGGCTCCTAAAGAGAGGGGGAGTGGGGTAATCTGAGACAAGAGACACGAGAAACGGAGGCAAGACAGGATTCCGATCAAGCCTCGATTATTGAGCGGAAGTCTCGGGTTTATATACAGTGCAGGAGTGGGGATTGACGTCAGTAGGTAGCTAGGCAACGGAGGGAGGTCCAGACATCATGCGATATTACATCATTATAGGAAGTTAACCATATATGGAAGATGTTACATAAGATGTTATATAACTACAGGAGGTTGACCATGTATGGAAACTGAAACTAAAATTTTCAAGATGGCTGGTAGCTTACAAAATGGATGCAGACCGCAGGTCTCTCAGCAGTACAAGATGGATACAGACCACAGGTCTTTCAGTGGTCTCCCACAACACACATATAAGCCAAGGTGCATTATACATGCATGCATGTACATGTGCTCACAACGGATCTTGAGACTTCTGGTAGCTACACAGTGTTGTCTGAGCAGGAAGCAGAGGAAACAGAACTCTTAGCAAACTCTCATGGTTCCGCAGGCCACAGGTTCTTACCACACAGGACAAGGGGCACTGTCTGCAAAAGGCCAGCCTCTCCCAGGAAAGGCCTGTTCTGCCTCCATCCTTGACCCCAGCCACTTTGGCTCCAGGAGCAGATGGGGGATGCTGGACACCCTGGCTCTACCACAGGCAGCAAAGCTGGGGGAGCACAGCTCTGGGGCACAGAGGTGACCAGCCACAGTGGCACTTCCTGTCTGAGAGAGGACAGCACAACAAATCTGGCCTGGGGACTCCTTGCCTTTTACTGGCTTGAGCATGGGGTGTGGGTGGTCTTGGGACCCCAACAGGAAGTCCAGGGTAGCTGGGAAAGCCCTTGCTGTCCACCAGCTCAACCTGTACTGAGTACAGGCCAGGCTGGCAGGCAGTACCACAGCCCACACCACAGAGCCCCCACAGAGCTGGAACTCCCATATCCCTTCTTGCATAGCCCTGGCTTTGTGGTCCAGAAGCAGCACACATTGAGGTGCCAGGCAGCAGGGGGCACTTGGGCTTACTTGTGGACAGTCATTCAGGCACTGCTTCCGTAACCATCCTGGACATGGCATTCCGTCTTCCCTATGTGGGGTGGCCCAGGCTCAGTCCAAGGACAGGGCCACCTGTCAGCCAGTTGGGGAGCACAAGGCCTGTGCTGGCCAGGCTGGGGCAGATGCAGGTCTCAGGCCCTGAAACCTGACAGGGACAGGCACAGAGTCTGCATACACAAGACAGCCATGGCCGTGGACAGTGACTACCGAGGCCCTGAGACTGGGCACAGCACACACTTGCCCTGCTGACAAAGGGAAGTCATATCTGAGAAACAGCCATCCACACATGGCCCTAGATGTTTCCTGAGCATCTGCCAATCAGGTCAGCTGGTGCAGCACGTGGCCACAGGGAGCACACCGTGGAAGAATTGCCCATGTCGTTAGCTCTGTGTGGGGAGGAAGTTCAGTGCCTTTCAAGAGTCACAGAAAGCCCAGCACATTTCTCTTCTGAAAGTGACAGGCTGGCTCACCTCTACAAAGGCTGGGACAACAAGCTAACACAGCCCCGAGAGTCTCCTGAGAACATCCCATTCCTGCTTGTAGCCTGCCTGGCCTGGTACAGCCTTGCTGAGGAACCTGCTTCCCAGCTATGGCTCAGAGCCCACGGCAGGGAGGAGGCCCCTTTGTGCCAACCAAGAGGATAGACATTTACATGTCCAGGAGAGACTGAGGCAAGGGCAACGCTAAATTGTTGTGGTCACACCACCACCCTATGGAGGAAGGCACCTAGAGTCATACCTGCCCCTGTGCACAGGGAGAGAGCAAAACCAGGTGGGGCTGCAGGCTAGGTATGTCACCCACACCTGCAGGTCATCTCCAGAGGCACTGACGGGTGGAAGAGGCCACCTGAGGGCCTCCAGACATCCCGCAACCCCTCCCCAGCCCAGGCTGCACCCAAAGGGGGCCCCTGCTATCTTCCCCCCGGGTCACAGGGCTCTGGGCTCAGTTGGCCAGCTCTCCTGCCATGATGGCTGGGTAGGAACAAGGATGGGAATTGGATGTAACAAGTGAATCCCAGACTCAGCCTTGGCAAAGTCCCATTGTATCCCCTGGGATCATTAGGGTGCTTCTTGATCTCTGTGGCTGACATTTTGAAACTCTCATGAAAACCTGCAATGTCCCCCCAAAACACACAAAACCAACTACCTCTATGCTCAGGAGGCCCCACAGGCCTGGTCAGCCAGGGGTCAGGAGGAGCCTTCCCAGGTTGAGGACAGGCTGTTTGTGACTGGGTGGGAATGAGGGCGCCCACCACCCCACAAGTGTGTGGTTCACTGGAGGGGCAGACAGTTGCTGCCCGGCCTGCCTCAGATCGTAGGAGGGCACAGTGCAATACTAGGTCCCCCAGAGCAGATACAGGCTATGGGCAGCAGGTTCCAAAGAGCCCCACCTGCACCTCTTCTCAGGTCCCTTGCACCTGCTGCACTGGATGCTCCACCATGTATTAAAAGAACCAGAAAGGGACAGTGGGCCAGCCTGGTGCCTCTGGCCATCACCAGCTGCTCATCTGGCACCTACGACCCAAGATCCAAGCCACTGCTACCCTTTCAGCTTGAAGTGGGGCCTCAAGTGCAGGGAGGGCCCATTTGTAGCCGGCCACATCTCACTTGACATGTCTCACTTTGACTTTGCC
Source organism: Dinomys branickii (assembly GCA_004027595.1). Lineage (NCBI taxonomy): Eukaryota > Metazoa > Chordata > Mammalia > Rodentia > Dinomyidae > Dinomys > Dinomys branickii. Next base: position 7,554 of record PVLD010031155.1, on the reverse strand, counting down.
TACTGGAAGCCCTCCCGCTTCTGCCACTGACACCTGAGGCCAGGCTCCAGGAGTTCCCCAGAACAGAAGTAACAGGACAAACCTGAGACAACCTTTTGCTGCCAAAAGACCAAAGTCATGGAAATGGATATGATGTATTTGCTGGCTGCTGTGGAATGTGTGCAGCCGTGAGGCTTTTGGGAGAGCAAAAGCCTTTTGTGGCTGGGGTGAAACAGCACACATTCCTTCTTGCCATCAACAATAAGGGCCGAAGTATCATACACAGCTAAGTTATAGAAACTAACAGGTGGCCAGAGAGAGATCAGGCCCTCAAGTGAGTCACTGCAAAAGTCAAGAGCAAGACTGTGGCTGCAGGAGAATGTGAAGAGAGGCAAGCCTCAAGGCATAGCCACAATAAGCAGGTGTGCAGGCCTCTTTGGAGAGAAACAGCAGCTCATGACGCGACTGTAATGAGCACTGCCTGGTCCACTGGAAAGCATAGGTGGGAGACCAGAGCTTCCTCATCCATTGCTTATTGGTTTAAATAATCATTAGTTATTGCAGGCTGATCAGGCCCACAATCTCCCAAGCAGGTGGACCATGAAGGATTAAATAAATGAGACAATTGTAATGATTTCAGGGCTCCAGGAGGGACTAACTCCCTTACAGCTTCGATATTCTCTGAGTTTAGCCAAAGACTTCTCTGGGCAGCCTGTATTTATTTGGTTCTCAAACAAAGGAGGAGGATACGCAAGAAAACACAGGTATCTGAGCAGGGCTTGTGAGTCCCTTTAAGGACTTCTCCAAGGAATACATTATGTTAATTTAGGAGAACTATGTTATCACCAGGAAGGCCTTCACCACTGCAGTGAGAAGCCTGCAGCTACAGTCTCCTTTGAGTTAACTGGTGTTGGAGCTGTGGACTTATCTTGTCCTTAGAGGCATCACAGCTTCACAGGCCAGTAAAGGCCTCAGCGGTGACCAGTGACTCACAGAGATTTATTTACTATGAGTCCATTGCCCATCCTCAGACAAGGTGCCTAAGCTTCAGACAACTCACAAGTAAACATGGAAAGCCAATTGGTCAATATTAATCCTGCTCAGAGCCACCTTGTAGTGGTCTCCAATCAATTGCTCATCCCTTTCCAGGAATGCCTTTGACCATGTTAGAAGTTAGAGATAAGCTAAAGTTAGAACAGCTCACCATGTACCCTTGCTGTATGCCCTGCTTCCCTATTGAATTGGTACTGGCTGAGCAGTTATATTTACAATCAAAGCTACTGGTTGATTGCGCTTTGATCCATAACTACCCATGTTGTACCCACACTGTGATTTACTGCATAAAATACCATCAAATAAAGAACCTCCACACAACCCACTTTCAGGACCTCTCCTGTCTCTCGGGAGCTTTCTCTCAAGAAACCTTTCCTACTCTTCAGCTCCTTTGCCACCCAAATCTCTGCTTTGATATTGGGAAGACACCAACTGGGTATATCTGAAATCTAACTCTTTGGGAGTTGTTTTAGCCATCACAGGAGGACTGCAGCATAGGAGAAGGGCAGGTGAGCCTAGGCCAGGACCCAGTCAGCCCTGAAGGGTAGCGGGCTGGCAAAGAGGTGGGTTCCAGTGGTCGCTGCAGGCCTCGCCCAATTTCATGGCCACAGCGACCACACGATGTAGGTGGGACCTCAGGCGCCAGGGGACAGGACTAGTGAGCCAGCTCTTTCGGTTTCAAGGTGTAAGGCTACTGCACTGGGGCACTCTCCACCCTACTTCTTTGCTTCTGAGCCCCCAGGCAGGGATGACCCCCCTTCTTTGGAAGGTAGAGGAGAGGTACAGGGAGAGGGAGCATTCAGATACTGGAGAGGAAATGGGAATGGAAGGGCCAGGCTGGGGTGAGAGCTGGCAGCCAGTGATCAGGCTGACAAAATGCAAACACTACACAGCCCAGGAGGAGAAATGCAGGGACCGGCAGCTGATTCCCTTGCTCATTGCTCTGGTTAGGGGGGTGCCTCCTGATGGGGTAAGTTCATCGGGGAGCCCTGGGTTCCCAGCAAGACAGGTATCTGGGCAGAAGTTGGACACACAGGCACAGGTGAGCTCCTGGGAGCCCACACCACCCACCTTGAATATACACAGCCAGGGCCCTGCAGCTGCTCCACACAAACTGTACAGTGTGAGCACCTCTTTCCCAGTGATGCAGGAAAATGAGGTGCCGCTGGTTTCTGGCAGAGGCTGGGCAGACTGAGGAGCGAGAACACAGGAAAGAGCGGTGAACAAGCAGTGAAGAGCAGCCTCTGGGTGTCCTGAGCTCCAGCCAACTCGAGGTGGATGCTGAGATGGGGTGATGACGGTAAGTTTTCTGGGTAGGCCCAGTGTCATCATGAGGGTCCTTGTAGGAGGTGCCACCAGGTCTAGCGGTGCACACCTGTAATCCCAGCATTCAGGAGGCTGGGACAGGAGAGTAGCCATGAGTTTTCAGCCAGCTTAGGCTAAGTACTGAGTTCAAGGGCAAATCAGAAGGTGACAGTGACAAAGGGCTCCAAAGATGGAGGGAGGCTGCCTCTAGATACCGGAAACACAGAAGCTGATTGTCCTCTGACATCTCCAGAAGGAACCGGCCTCGCCAACACCTTCATTTCAACCTAGGACTTATCTGGACTCCTGGTGAGAAGACTAAGACAGCACATTTATGGCGATTTTGTTACGGCCAGTGAACAAACACGTCTTACAGCCTTTTACAAGTCTTTAAATGTCTTACAACAGTTCTAATAACCTTTACATACTAAATATAGTGCCATATTCAGTGGCCATATTTATTCATTGACCCAACCAGTCTGTACGAGTGGACTTGTAGATTTCTTGATTTTTCAGGCTTTCCACTACCCTCGAAGGGGACCTGCCAGGTTGTATAGTCCCTCCAACACACCACTGAACTGAAACTGAACTGTGGCACAGACCCAACAGCTATCCCATCACCGGGTGGCATTATGGCCGGTTCCATAACAAAACCACAAAAGGCCTGGAGCCCTGACTAGATTTCAGCCAACCCTTGTGACACTGGGGCGTCGCAGGGCATAGGCCGAGTGATGCGTCCCTCCCTGCGGACTCCCCACCGCATCGCGTCTGCATCCCGGGCCCCGTCATGTTGAGTCATTGGTGGAGCGCTGCTCCAATTGTGACCTCCCATCACCGAGGGCCTCCCCTGTTCCCTGGAATTCTGGAGGGGGCATCCGATGTATCGCTCTCTTCCAAGGATGGCATCCTTGGGTATTCTTTGGGGGGGGGTATAAAGTCAAGGGTTTCTTGTAGTTTTGCAGGGCTGGGGATATAGCCCAGCAGCACCTCACCTGCCTGGCAAATGAGAGGTCGTGAGTTCAATTACCACTACAGGGCAGTCCTGGATGAGGTCCCTCGTGGAACAAAGGCACGGGCACCGCGCGGGAGCGAGGTAGGTCTCCCATTTGCAGGAACACATTGTGCAGGTGCGTGCCCGCCCCCACCACAGAGACTTTGGGTGTTCCCTGCAGGAGCGCTCTGTGATGACACCCTCGAGGCGGGCCCAATTGTGCTAGGCAGCCTCCTCTACAAGGCCCGAGCCGTGCAGCAATTGCAGCAAGAGCTTCGGATGCAGCAACAGTAGGTCGCCCCCCCCATGGCTGCAGGCGGTAAGGGCTGTCCAGCCCAAAGGGACATCTGTCTGGACACAGCCTGGCTGGCACAGTCTGTGTGACCTGCCTTGACGTGACAGGGGGCTGACACGGGCGCAGAGGCTGGGAACAAGACGGGCAGCAGCATAATGGAGAGAAGAGACTGCCACAAAGGGCGAGCTGGCCACTTCTCCTTGGCCTGTGTCAGGCGTGGGGCGGTAGGCCATTCCCTGCTTCCAGGTCAGCAGCAGGGCTGGCATGCCAGGCCGCGAGGTGGCCCTGGTCAAGGGAGAGGGTCTCGTGTGGCCTGGCAGAGCCTGGCTGAAGCTCGGCCTCGGCCCTGCTCTCTTCACAGGGTCACCGCCCAAGCTGCAAAGCTACACAGCCTGTGTTGCCCGGCAGTGCTCTTCGCACTGGGTTTGCTCTGGACCCCAGTGGGGTGCTTCTTTCCTGCCCTCCACCCTCCACAAATGTTATAATTTCTTGTTATTGTTTTATAGCACAGTGGCCTACATGCATTACCGAAGCTCCACACTGTGCATCTCCACCTTTAGTGCCTCTCAGGTCAAGAACTGAGGCCTGAAAACAGTGCTCACACCCCATTTCTTGTCCCCAGGAGGCTTTCTGTCCTATTTTGAGTTCACTAAAGCATCCTCACCTCTCATGTTTGTTTTGTGATACAAGGGATAGATTCCAGGATCTCGGGCACACTAGGCAAGTGACACTCCCAGCTCACTCATTTTATCCATCCCAGAGGTGGCCATTCCTGCCCAGTTCTTGTTAGTGCAAATTACTGTGAATTGCTCATGTTCCTGATCCAGACGCATTCGGAACTCAGATCCTAATTCTCCACCCTTTCCTCTTCCCACCTGCCCCCTCATGCCTCCAGGCTCGTTAAGTGCCTGTGTCCTTAAAATGACCATGTGGAGATTGTTTCTGCCTTGTCTTGCATTCCTGTCACCACGTTCTGAGAGGGAGGGCTCTGACAGGAAATAGACTGAGGGGAAGGGGAGTTCACCAGGCCATTCATGAACAGCAGACCAGGCGGGCATGTGAGAGAGACCCTGCCCTAGATGGCCCTTGGGTAGAGTCCCTGAGCCTGTCCTGCTTGTTTTGTTTTGTTTTGTTTTGTTTTAGTAATAAGGATTGAACCCAGAGTCTTTGCACTGAGCTACTCCCGTGCCTCTTTATGTTTCATTTTGAGAGAGGGTCTTGTTGAGTCACTCAAGTTTCCCTAGTTGGGCTCCAACTTGTGATTCTTCTATCTCAGTTTCCCAGACTGCTGGGATTACAGGTGTGAACCGTCTTGCTCTTGTCGTAGGTCCATCTTGCTCTTGTCCTACTTTTATAAATATATTCCTTTTGTGTTTTACAGACATTTTGTTAGTGCCTATCAATTTTACAAAAGAATAGATTTCAGTGTTATTTTTATACATGAATATATCTTTTCTTTTGTCTTTCTGAGACAGGGTCTCCCTACGCAGTTCAGGCTGGCCTTGAGCTTACTTTGTAGCCCAGGCTGGCCTCGAACTTGCAACGATCCTCCTGCCTCAGCCTCCCAAGTTTTGACATTACAGGTGTGCCCTACTACACCCACCCATGTATATACCTTTATCCATATAACATTATGTTCATCCCTCTAGTTACCCTCTCTTCACTCCATCCCCCAACCTTATCCCTTCCATACTGAGCTACATCTTCAGCCCTCTTTATTTTTTATTGTAAGGAAATCTCACCAAGTTGTCCATACTGGGTTGGAATTTGCAGTCCTCCTGCCTCAGCCTCACAGAATGCTAGGGTTGTCTGGGTGTGGTGACTCACACCTGTAATCCCAGCACTCAGGAGGCTGATGCAGGAAGATCATCTTGAATCTGAGATCAGCCTGGGCTACTAAGTGAGTTCAAGCTCATCCTGGACTGCAGAGCAAGACCCTGTCTGGAAAAGACCAAAAAAAAAAGAATGCTGGGGTTACACAATATGCCACCATGCAGCTCCTCTTTTCTAATACTAGTCTCCCTTATACTTTCATGCCATTTGATAAAGAATCCCACATATCGTGACAAAAACGTAACATTTGCCTTTTTTTAAAATTTTATTTTAAAGACAAAAAAATGGAGACATATGAACCAGAATAAGCCATAAACAATTCAGAAAACACAAAATTATACAGAATATAGTAGGGAATTACCACTGGATGTTGTATTACATAATGTTATCTTCATATTAGTTAACACAAAAGCATTAAAGGAAATACCAAATTATAGAGAAGATATTAAGGAATTTGCACTGGATGCTGTAAAATATAAAGTTATCTTCAACTCTGTTAATACAAAAACAATTGAGGAAATACAGAATTATAGAGAACACACAAGGGAATTAGCTCTGGATGCTGTTCTACATAATGTTACCTTCCTCCTTGTTACTCAGGTTACACAGATGATGGCCCATTTGATCATTCAGTTTTTCTCCTCCCTCATCTCCATTGCCCTACCACTCAATCATTCATCTTCCCTGTGAACTGTACTGCTGCGTTTATCTATACCCCTGGACTCTCGCCTTGGGAAGACATATAGCTGCCTCAGACTATACTATAACATACATGGGTGTATACAATCTGCCATGGTCGGAGGTGGAAAAGCACATATGCTCACAGCAGACTGCCCAGCTCCACCCCATCGCCATGCTATGGGTGGGGGCAGGACCAGTCCGTGAGGTGTCTTCAGTGGGGCCCTCAGCAGAGCAGCCACAGGGCCCACAGCAGAGCAGCCGCGAGGCCCTCAGCGGAGCAGCCGCGGGGCCCTCAGCGGAGCAGCCGCGGGGCGCTCAGCAGAGCAGCCGCGGGGCCCACAGCGGAGCAGCCGCGGGGCCCACAGCGGAGCAGCCGCGGGGCGCTCAGCGGAGCAGCCGCGGGGCCCACAGCGGAGCAGCTGTGGGGCCCACAGTGGTGGAGCAGCCGCCGGGGCCCACAGCGGAGCAGCCGTGGGTTAATGCAAGGTTCATATGTGCAAGCTGTAAGGAAACCCTCTTGGTGCACACATTAATAGTTTGGGGTGAGTCCTGAAGACTGTGGATTCATCCCATTTTTGCCAGGAACAGGCGGTGCTTGCTCAAGCCACCGAGACTCCAGGTCCTCCCAGAGAGAGTTCAGGGTAGGAGCTGAGCTCCGGCAACCCAGCTTGTGCTTTCTGCCTGATGTTGGAGTGAGAAAGGCGTGGAGCCACGCGATCCACCTCCATCTGCATCTCCCTCCTGTTACGGTGCTGGAGCCCCCGTCCGCTCCTTGGCCGGATCCCTGGGAGCCACCGCAGCTCACCACCGAGGTTCCACGCTGCTCTCCGTCGGTAGCTGCTCACCCAGCTGAAAGGCAGGGGGCCACCATCTCGAGGCAGGCGCAGAGCAGTGCATGGTTCGCGGTGTACTAGTTGCATTGATTCTCTCCAGGCGCTGAATAGGAAGGTTGCTGCAGGGTGGGGACTCTGCCCCAGTGGCTGTTGCAACCTCTCACTCTCACACTGGGTCCACAACCACCACCAACCACCACTGCCTCCTCTCCTGGCTGTGCCCTCCTCTCCAGCCCTGGACCAGCTCTCAGAACTCTGCTCTCCTCCGGCCAAGCCGGGAGGCCTCCAAAGCTGAAGCCATGAGTGCCAGAACGAGGGCACAGGCCATGGGCGTGCCCGGAGTGGTGACCTCCTCCCTCCTCTCCCTCTGACTGCGCCACGGCGCATCTCCGATCCTTTCCTCCAGCAGAGGCTTTGCTCAGTCTTTCTGAGGGCTTCAACTCCCATCTCAGATCCCTCCTGAGTTCAGGACACCCACCTCCCTCCCTTCTGTCCTTTGTCTGAGTGGCATCCCTCTGGAAGGTTCTCTCTGTTACCTATCTGGTTGCCATCTTGTAGTTCTCTCATAAAATTTATTTAGTTAT
>PVLD010031154.1:0-16046 GCA_004027595.1 Dinomys branickii | reverse complement strand
TGGGACAGCTGTTACCAGTCATGCAGAGGCTCATTAGTAAGTGAAGAGATGGTCTGTACAAAATAGTGATGAGAATTCATGGGAGAAAGAGAAAAGAAAGGGAGAAAATAATAAAAGAGTAAGAGGGGGGAAAAGAGCATGAGAGAGCACTAGCTCTGTTCATTGGCCTTCTAATACCTACTTTTTATAATTTAACTTAAATAAATTAAAATTTGTATAAAAGTGATGGTGGGATTGGAATTAACAGAAAGAATTTTCACTTTTATTTATGGGTTACTGAAAAGATCACTGTTGGATACAGGTTTTGTTTTAGGTTTCAATTTCTCATTAATAAGTATTCCAAAAACAATGAGAGTTTTATAAATTGTTCCTCTAAAATTCATTTTGTTGCATTGTCTGTTCATGTGTTGGTTGTTTGGTCACTGTAAGCATCAGAAGGGCAAAGCACATGCTTATTTGGTTCCGCACTTTCAGTGAATAAAAAAGGAGCAGATTTAAACCTGTGGACAACATAGGCTCTAGGCTCCCTGTTTAATCACTGTCCCTGGGACCACAGATTAGTCCCTTCACGTCTCTGTATCTCTGCTTCCTCCACTACACTATGTAATGATCACATTTTTAACATTCTATGAATATAAAATATATACTGAGGGTCTAACCCCAAAACATCCTCACACAGGATTTTCATCTGACTTTGAAAACAGAAAAAGTGCACTGGGCAAAGACCTATTGCCTAAGACCTGAAATGTAAATTTGCAGTAATTTCTAATACTTAGCACTACATTTTTCATCCTGATTGTGTAATAAAGGACAGGAAGCAAAAAGAGGAACGTCCTAATACTCAGGTCAGATGCTCATTTAGGATATACCCTAGATGTGACTAAGTGTGAGAAAGTCAAAAGAACCAAATTTGAACCCAAACAGATAGATATGCATTTCGTGTCCAGCATAGATGTCAACATACTGTATCTGAGAAACCAATTTACCATTTCTTTATTAAATAAGCAATATATGTGTCTTGTACTAAAATTTGACCCAAGTAATGTTAATATTTGGTGTATATATTTTTACACTTAATTTTAGCCAAAAGGCCGAGAAGCGATAGTGTATATATTTTTAAAAGTCTACCATCCATTCATTTCACAGACTTTTTATTTCTATGAAGTCTCACTATGTCACTCAGCAACAGCTGAGCTCAAGAGAGCCTCCTGCATCAGTCTCCCAAGGAGCTGGGACTACAGGAGTAAGCTACTGAATCCTAACCTTGGAACTTTATTGAGTGCCCAGGATGGACTCGGGCCAGGCTAGGGCACTGGAAGATACACTCCTTTTGGTCTCAAATTCTCCCGTCATATAGGGAAATGATGCACAATTATTCTACTAAGACTTGTGCCACTTTAGAGTGGTACATGAGTTTTAAGAAAGCTGGTGGAAAGGGTGAGAAGAGGAGGAGTAAAGTAATCGAAACTCTTGGGCCTTCTTTCATCAGTGGGAATCTCTGTTCTGTGACAGTTTGCATCACAAAGCAAGCCCAACATTCCACTAGCATCCTTCCTGCTGCTAGCATTGGGGAAACAGAAACAAGAGTAAAAAGACCCTGACACGGAAAGTCCAACAATTCACTAGCTGCAGAGCTCCACTGAGTTCCAGGAGGGGCGGTGCTGGGAGGGCAGGACAGGGCCGAGTTGGGGACCGGGTCTGCTGTGCGGACCCGGCCGCTGTCGCAGGAGCCAGGCGTGCATTGGTGTGACTACGTGGGACTCTGTCCATAGGCTGTACAGAGCTGCTGGCGAGGCTTTCATTGGCTCAATGGGCCCTGAGCAATCATTGGCTGCGGTGAGTAGTCAGGGCGACTAGGGGAAAAGAAAAAGGGGTGCTGGGCCTGGCTGCCTAACACAGGCTGCGGGGTGGCTGGACGGCTCCACAAGGTGGTCCGCGAGGGTGGTGTCCCGGAGGGCTGCAGGGTCAGGGCGTCCAGGGGTCACACTACACTCCAGGAAGTGTCTGCACTAGTGTGCCGCCAGGCAGGACCGCAGGCCAGGATCATGGGCTGCTTTTTCGCTAAGGAGCGGAAGACTGAGAAGGAATCACAGCCGGAGAAAGAAGAGGAGCAGCCCAAGCAGTATAGCTGGGATCAGCGCGAAAAGGTAATCAAAGTCTTGCAGCTGGTAGTCTCTCTCCGGCCCCGCGCCGCCGCGGTTGCCTTAGGGCCCGGGAGCCGCCCCAACAACTGCCTGTCTCTCTTACTGTCTCTCCAACGAAAGTAAAGTCCGGGTGCACGACTTTTGGGGGCGGGGGACGTCCAAGAAAGACACCGTGAAATGCTGAAAGGGAACTTAGAGTTCACAGTCTAAATTGACGGGCTCCGCACCTTCACTTGTACTGACTTCCTGCCCCAGGATGGACTCAAGGAAGAGAAGCCAAAACTGCACCGAATCTCAGATCACCTCACTGTGCAGGCAGCCCCCTGCGGGGTTTGGTCCAGTTGTCGAATTCCACATGGGACTGATTGTCATCTCTTTGGCGTCTTACATTCGGTGGCCCTTGCTCTTCTGTCTACCCTCCAGGGCAAATCTCTCTGGAGCTGAATAATACAGTGCGCTGGTGAATTTTCTCACCTACTAAGTGGACTCTTTAGCTTTGCTCTGTGTCCTTTGGAAAAATGGAAATTGAATCAGTTTCAGAATGTAAGGCGAAAGTAACCGGCATAAACCAGACAATATTTTATTGTAAGTCTGTATGAATGAAAACGCCCTTATTTTTACTTCTATATACAGCCAGAAACCAAAGAAAAAAAAAAACTTTGAAAAGTCCCTTAGTCTTACACACAACACACTTAGTCATACATTTCATAATGGTTCCTCTTTTCACATAGTTCTTCATTTGTTCTTACTAAAATACTTTGTTAGTTTTTGTCAATTATTTTCCTCTTCCAAACAAAATGAGTGTTTGCTTCTTTTTAATGAGTGTCATGAACGCTTGACTCTTACTTAGACAACATGTTTACCTGCAAAATACTTAAAAGGAGGTTATCATTGGTTTGATATCACTTCCTTCAGGATTTCCAGTCTCCAGCAGAATTTAGTCATGTAGATTCTCCAAGTGTCAGGTTGAAGAAATGGAAAGCTTTTTTGCACAGCTCTAAGCCTCCTCTTTCTGTCTCTGATTCTCAGACCTTTCTTGGGCCATGTGGTATATTTTTTTCTCTAGTGTCCATGCTTGATACCAGTAGTTCATAATGTAGAAAAGGAAAGTGTTATGTTTATAGATTACACCTGTATTTTAAAGTGAGTTGATGGGTGGTTTTTTAAAGATTCTTTTTGTTTGGCCTTAGGATTTCTAACAGTCCTCTTCAAGCTTGAACTGTCTACCACAGAGAAAGTTGTGATTTTTGTTTGAACTTTCTGTTTTGAAATCATAAGCAAAAATGGTGGCGCATGCCTGTAGTCCCAGCACTCAGGACGCAGAGGCAGGAGGATCCTTGCAAGTTTGAGGCCAGCCTGGGCTACATAGTGAGCTCAAGGCCAGCCTCAACTACATAGCAAGACCCTGCCTCAAACAAACAAACAAAAAACTGTAGTAGTCTTGGTTATATCTAACTGAATTCATCATAAATTGTCTTACAGTTAACCTTTATTAACATAATGTTCAGATAAGTTGAGGTCTTTTATGTTAATCTTTCTTTTAGATCTGGGTATGTGGGTTTTTTTCTTCCTTTGCTCTTTGGCTAAATAAAATCATTTAAAAATAAAACAGTGGACATTAACATCTAAGCTTCTCCCCAAATGAACATGTAGAAAACTTCCAGTTGTAAACAAGAAACATTTTTTGAGAACACTACTACATACTATAGTTGTACAACTGTAAGAGATGTTAGTATAGCGGTGTAAAATAAGCCCAAGCTTTTGTGCACATATAATAAAAGTTTAATTTTTTTTGGCAGTGTTGAGCATCAAGGGCTCTATCCCAAACCCCAAGAAAAGTTAAAATATTGATCAGCTAATAAAAATTCATAACTTAATGAGCATTATATTTTTTAAACAACCAAATTTTAAAATCTTTTGGACTATTGAAGAAATAATTATTAACTTAAACTTTGAGACAATGGTGATACCACATTTCACAACATTACTCTTTCTTTTTGGAATTTTTTTTGTCTCGGAATTACCAGCAATTCTCTCTAAGGTGCCACATTTACAATAATAGCTTGTTACGTTTTTATGTTTTTTACCTAGTTCCTTACCTCCTACGAGATCAACTTGAGGTAGTGCACAAATGTTCTGTTTTCGTCTGATGATAGATTTACTGAGCATGGTCTTACTTTCTCCTAGAATATTTTAATTGTACCTTAAAAGAAATACAATGCAAATACAGCCTACAGAACATAACATGCTGCATGTGTATTATCAGAAATTGCATTAAAAATTTAGGGTTCCATAATGTGGTCATTGAGTATCTTATGTATGGTTTTAAAGTTAGTTCAGACAGTTACCATTCAACTTGTAAGACTTGAGTTATTAAAAACAGAATGAGTTGCCTGAAGTTTTCTTGCAACTTGGAAAAGTGGTGTTTAAATTTTCCTTCGGTTGTGTAATCAGTGTCTTTATTAAAGGGCACCTCTTGGGTTTTGGGTGTTGAGTTAGGTAATTGGGTCAGTCTTAGGAGACTGGAGCAAGGAGAAATTGTCTCAATTAGAAAGAATGTTTGGGGACTAAGTGTTGTCATGGCAACTGACATACTGTAGTCAACAGAGGAAGAAGTGCGTTTTTTATTGCTGCTGACTTTGAAAAAGAAAAAAGCTTTTTATACAATTACTGCACTGAAATGACAAATATTTTTGGATTGTATTTGGAAAGAAATGCTTTTAAACTCATCAATTTATATGCTGCTTTCTATAGGTAGGCAAATTATTTTATATATATTTATTATTTTATATATAAATATTATTTTATATATTTATTTTATATATATTATGTTCAAACATTAAGGAGGACCTAAAATTATAATACTTATCCCAGCCTTCCAAGAGCTTACTGGAATTTTGGAATTAAAATGGAACATTGAAGTTAAAAATGAGACAGACGTACAAAACAAAGAGGTTTTCATTTGCCAGTTATCCATGCCAGTATCCAGTATACCACCTCTTAGGTAATAGATAAGGATTAGTCCTCTAAACAATGATGGTATAAGTATGAAAGTTGTGATTTGTTAAACTTTAGTGTATCTATCACATCTTTTTATATTTGTATCAATATGGGAATCAAACTCAGGACCTTGTGCTTGCCAGGCAGGCTCTGTGCCACTGAGCTGTATCCCTGGCCCCTTCTATTACACCTTGTATTGGTTACATTTGTGTCATGTTTCACAGAAATAATATTAAACAAAAACCTATGCCAGAAGTTCAAATATCTGTTGTACAACTTTGGGTAAAGCAACCAATTTGTACATTTTGGGTTCCTTGCCTATAAAGTGGGATAGTGCTAAAAATTTTGCCATTATGTAGTAAGGTACAGGGCTGTCCTAAATAAGAAAGGCTCGAAAGTAATGGTCATTGCCAAGGATAGAACTTAGTATAATTCCCAGAATTATTCATCAGTGGAAAGGCTGGCTTTGTGAGAAATTGATCCGTATGTTAGAACATTTAGAGGTGAGGTGGGGACCTGCTGAAATGTCTGCACTGAATTGGTGAGATGTTGTTTTAATGTTCTTTTAAGTACACAGAGTCTTCTACTTATCCATTGCTATGTACCAAACCACCCAAAACTTAATAGCTTGCACAAATGGCAAATACTTATTTTGTTCACAACTTTGCAACTTGTATAAGGACAAGCAGGATTCCTATGGTCAATGTGGCATCCACTGTGGCAGCTTGACAAGGGGCTGAAATATCTATATTGAGGATAGCTTCGCCACTAGCAGGTTGATGCTGGCTTTCAGCTGAGAACTCAGCTTGGCCTGAGAACCAGGTACTCTCCATGTGGCCTGGGCCTCGTCACAGCATGAAGATTGGGTCCCCAGGGCCAGAGGCCCCCAAAGAGAGACTGGAAAAAGTTGCATCTTTTTTTCTAACCAATTTCTCTTTTTAAAGATTATTTTAAGGGCTAGGTATCCATTAAAATGAAAAAAAAATCATTATTTTATCTCAGATTATAGTGGAAATTTAACTGTGGGCACATACTTTAATAAAAATTTTACATTGCTACTCAGTAAATGAATAAGGTATTCACTTTTGTTTTCTTTGGGCGAAAGTACTTAACTTAGTAGCTGTAGGACATTAAATTGATATCAGATTAGTTCCAATGTCTGAAATTTTTGATTTTTTCCAAGTATGTCCATTACTTTTTAAGGATTATAGTTAGAAACACATCCTAAACTCACTTTTTGGGGGGCAGTAGTTGGGCCCTTTTTTATTTTGATGTAGTATCTCATTTAGTTGCCCAGGCTAGCCTCAAACTTGTGATCCCGCCTCAGCCTTCTGCATTTCTGGGATTACAGGTGTACACCAGTGCACGCTTCATAAATTCATTCTTTTTTTTCCATCTTTTTGAGACAAGGTTTCACTATGCAGTTCAGGCTGGCTTTGAACTCACTGTAGCCCAGGCTGGCCTCAAACTCAGAGTGATCCTCCTGTGTCCACCTCCCAAGTGCTAGGATTATAGGTGTGCATCATCACACCTAGCTATAAATTCATATCCTAAATGGCTCTTGTGAAAGAGTAATATAAAACATGACCTCTTCTGTGTTTGGATGTGTAGGGGGAGTATATAGGATTGAACCCAGGCCTTTGCACTGAGCTACCCCCCCCAACCCATTTTTTATGTTTTGTTTAAGACAAGGTCTTACTAAATCACTAATTTATCCAAGATACACTTGAATTTGCAATCCTTCTTCCTTAGTCTCTCAGAGTACTGGGATTTCAGGTATGCACCACCACACCCACTTATCCATGCTTATGATTTTAGGCACTCTGAGAACTAGTAACTTTTGGAAAATTATCATGAGTCTAAGCTTCATATTATTATAACCTTTTGTTTTGAGGAGTTTTCAGGAATTGTTGAAAAAGTACAGCAACATATATTGTATCCTAAATTTCTCCTCTGAAGATGGGGTTGACAATCCAAATAACTTTATACTACAGGACTATATAGCTATAGGATTAATTTCTTCCCAGGAGCTAAGAAAGCTGGAATGTCCACAGAAAATACTTATAAGATTGGTAAATTACATTTAACTCCTCAGCATTGGCAGCTGTTATGAGCTGAATGTCAAATTCAGATGTTGAAGGCTTAACCCCTTAGTGTGGCTATATTTGTACTTGGAGGTCAACCTGTAAGAAAGTAATTAAGGTTAAATTAGGCCATAAGAGTGGAGCCCTGATCCCTGAGATTAATATCCTTTTAAGAAGATTCACCAGAGAGCTAGAACACTCCCTGTGTGAGAATGAAAATGTGCACCCATTCTCATCCCCGCTCCTCCTCCTTCCCTCCTCCCACACAGGACAGGCCTGGGAAAGACACACGGAAGAACCTTTCTGCAGCTGGAGCAGGCCAAGACAGGCTGCCATGATAAAATATCACAGACCGAGTGGGTTAAACAGCAGGACTTCTCCTGACTCCGTGTAAACCTAATTACCTGCAAAAGGGCCTCCCCCTTCAAATACCATCACCTTGGAGGTTTGAGCTTCATCCTAAGAATCTTGAAGAGACATAAACATTCAGTCAGTAACACAGTCTTAGCCATTCCATAAGAAAATAGCTAAGTGATTTAAAAGAATGTATTTTGTAGCTTTGCAATGTCTTAACTCCAAGTAGCAATTTATATACATGAAATTTACCAGTTAATACTTTATACATCTCATAACATATGTATCTGTCCTGCAGAAAATACTAGGTAATTCCTTATAAGTAACAAGTATTATTTTTTTTTATCGAAATACTTTTACCTGCTTTATTCTCATGTAAGTATGCTTGTAGGTGTGAAAACTTATCTGTGTTTTAGGCAGAGATCATTTGGCCCAAATCTTGAACCCTAAACTGATTCCCCAGGAAAACACACATGAAATTTTACATAAACATGTAAAGAAGTTTGTAGTGAGATAAAATAAACCACTACTGAGACATGAGGATGACTCTTCCCCATTGAGTCTGGGACCTTGGTAGAGACAGATCAACTCCTTATCTTCTCCCTACACCTATTTGTGACATTTTTTATCTTACCAACCCCACTGTGGGAAGTGGATTGGTGCCAAGAAGACCAGCAGAAAATGACCAGATCACCTTTTTATCTTCACTAAGATCTAAAGGAGAAGTGACTTAAACCATTCTTTTATGTTCCTTTTTCTTACTTTGAGGCCTGAATTAGATCAAGACCCCATTGAGCCTGCTCCATGACTACATCCCCATCCCCTTCTACTGGCTTTTTGAAATAACAGGCAACCTCAGACTCCTTTGACTGCAGGCACGGGAGAGAACAAAATATAAAAAGACCCAGGAAGCCACCCAAAGGAATGCTTCCATCAGGCTTTGTATATAGTTTACAGTTCTTTTATTTTCCTACTCAGAGGAAGGCTAACTTAGTGACCCATGACAATATCAATTTTTTTTTCTTGCAGTGCTGGGGATGGAACTTGGAGCCTCATGCATGTTAGGCAAATGCTGTATCACTAAGCTACACTCCCAGCCCTACGATTTTATTCTTTTTTTTTTTTTTAAAGACAGGGTCTCACTATGTAGTTCAGGCTGGCCATGAGCTTACTTTGTAGCCCAGGCTTCTCGCGAACTCGCAGCAATCCTCCTGCCTCAACCTCCCTAGTGCTGGGATTACATATGTGCGCCACCACGCCCAGCTCTTTTTTTAAATTTTATTTTATTCTTGATCAATATCAGAGTCCCACTTCTTTGGTGATGGAGTGAAAGAAGTGGTGTAGCTTGAGAAGCCTCAAGTTCTCCTTAAGAAAGTAAATGATTATCAAACATACTCACTATTCACATAATGACCCATGGTGGCAAACCTATGGCACACATGCCACAGCAGGCTGTTTGTTATCACTGAACGCTCTAAAAGGTTCATCATCACTGATATAGACCATCTACCCCAGGTTACACTTTGAAGTAGCCAAGGTTAAGTAATTAAAATGAATTCAACAAGTATGTGTAGTGTCTCTGTAATAGCAGATGCTGTTCTAGTTGCTGGAGACAAGGGTGAACTAAATAGATCATCCCTTCCCTCATGTGGTTTATGTCTTGAGTGCAGAGGGGTGATAGACAATAAGTAATATATAATTATTTTAGAAGGAAGGAAGCATAGTACATGTATAATATACTCACATATAGTATATTAGAAGGAAGCTAAGTGCTTTGGAGAAAAAGAAGGGTACAGAAGTGTTACGGTTTTCAGTAGACTAGTCGCAGTGTCCTAGCCTAAACCTTATGTTACAGTAGAGAACACAGACTGGCATGCAATGTAATGTAGGCTAGGACTCAGAAGGCAGAAGAGCATGCATCGGGTGAGGAAACCTGGAAAGCTTCCCAGAAAATGTTTCACAGGTGGGCACGTAGAACTGAGAGAGGGCGTTCTGGGTTCAGGGAATCAGAGGCTGTGTATACTTCACAGCAAGTATTTCAGGTTTGCCTAAGAATAACATTCAATAGGCAAGAAACAATTGTAGTTAGAACTAAGTTGGTATCACATAGTGATTGATAATTTCTATTTAAATATTTTCTAATACTGAATCATTTTCACACAACCTGGGATATATGCAACTTACTGTGACATTTTCTCTTTTTATAGAATTAATTTGCTGATTTTTTTATGAATGGGCATGCATGAGATGGGCCAGAAGTTTTCTGTTAAATGTCTGTATAGCTTTCTTCTTAGGGTCAGCACTGAGCATGTTAGTAACATGAGTTAGGATTATTCCTTCTTTTTCTGTTGTCTGTAAGAGTTTCCATAAGACTGGGATGAATAAAATTGGAATCAGCATGTAAAACCAACAGAGTCTAGTGATGTGTTTGTGGAGCACTTTGGCACTGCTTCTGTTTCTTTAATAGTACATATTGAACATCCCTAATCTGAAAATCCAAAATACTCTGAAACTGAAATTTTTTTGAGGGCCAGGGTTATAGCTCGGCGGCACATCACCTGCCTGGTAAGCGTGCGGTCATGAGTTTCATTCCTGGTACCAAAAAAAAATTTTTTTTGAGCACTGACATGATGCCCAAGAAGTTGGGGATTTTCAGATTAAGATTGCTCAACCAATAAAGCCTGTGCAAATATTCCAAAATCGGAAAAATTCAAATTTGAAACCCTTCTGGTCCCAACCAGGTAAGAGATACCCAACTTGTGATAGCTTTCTAAGCTTCTAATTTCTTCCTGAGTTAGTTGTGGTAAGTTATTTTTGAAGAGATTTGTTCATTTTTGTGGATCAGATCTTTTCAAAATTGTGGACATATAGTTGGATTCTCTTTTCAACCTTTACATGTGTATCCCCCTTTTAATTCATTATTGTCTGTGTTTTTTGACTTCTTAAATTATTCTTACCAGAGTTTTGCCTATTAAAACTTACTTTGGGTTTTGCTGCTATTCTCTATTATATCTTTGATTTCCAAATCATTAATCTCTGCTATGATTTTATCTTTTCTTCTATGTGATATCTGGAGATTTAATGGCAAGCATCGTTAGATTTTCTTATGATTTCTCCTTTTTTTTTTTTTTGTCTTTTTGAGACAGGGTCTTACAGTGCAGTTCAGGCTGGGCTTGAGCTCACTTTGTAGCCCAGGCTGGTCTCAAACTCACAACAATCCTGCCTCAGCCTCCCGAGTGCTGGGATTACAGGCATGCGCCACCACGCCTGGTATGATTTCTTTTTTAATCCATGGGTTATTAGCAGTGCTTTTGAAACTCAGGTAGGTGAGGATTTTTTAAAACTAATTTTTATTATTAACTCTTAATTAATTACATATTGGTGCCAAATCATGGTCTGTTAAGTTGTCAATTACTTAACATTTTTCTGAGGCTTTCTTTCTGGGCTAGTACATGATTTTCTAAACAATCTTTAATACTTGCTAAAGAAAAATGTAGGTTACTTGTTGGACATAGAACTCAAGCTTAGTTACTGTGTGGTACAGATCTTACGTATTTGTTGATTTTAATTTTTAATTTTTAATCAACAACCATCATTCATGTACCACTTGGTGGTTCAAGCTGGCAAGAACGTGTTAAATCCTTCTGTGGCTCCCTATTACTCACAGTTAACTTCTTAGCTTTATAATTTGGTCCCTGCCTACCTCTTTATCTTTGCAGTATCTGCTACCATTGCAATATCACTAATAATCCCAGACCACTTTGTCATGTCCCCCCCCCCGCCGCTTCCTGGAGAATTTTACTTAATTCACTGTTACTTCTGTCTGACATGGAAAGGAGGGATATTCCTTTATCCCCATCCCTTTTCCTTGGTAAACTCCAACTTTTTCATTCTGACGTTGTGTAGGAAGTCTTCTGTCCCCTCCAGGCATCCCTCCTCTGTACTGCCAGAGTATTTTCAGGACTCTGATTACATGATTTGTTCAGTGTTTACTTTCTTCAGGGAGAGAGCTGATCATATTCATTTCAGTCCCTAAAACAATGTCTCGCTGATATTACATGTCCAAATGTTTGATTAACTAAAGACCAGAACGTTACACTTTTTCAAGATCATAATGCTTATAGGTGACAAAATTGAGCCTGGAAACCAAGGACCTCTTTTATTCCCTCATGCTACAGACCAGTGCTCCCTCTAGCACATTATGTAAAACTGAATAGATACAATATTTATTGTGCAGTACTGAATAAAGCACTTTAAGCTAGCTTGGTGATGATTAAAATGATTACATTTTGCTTTGTAAATAATCATATTTTATGGACTCTTATCGATGGGAGCCTGTCTCTGGTATGTAAATAGTTTTCATGAAATTTATACATTTACAAACAGTTTGAGAAGATTAAACCATCGTTAGAAATCACAATGGCCTTTTAGTGACTGGATAGACAGACTCAACCCAAGGCTTCATGAATGCTGAATACACAGTCTACCATTCGGCTACATCCCCAACTGCAGTGACTGTACTTTCATAGCTCAGGTAAAAGACTAATGTGTCAGATTCAAGGTATGCTATTTACAGATTATTTAGGCTACTGTTTAGAATACCTAAGGAAGGAAATGGTAAAATTTCATGACTTCATGACTTTTATCTATCGGGAGAAAAAAAAATTGTCCTGTTTATTTTCTTACTGTGTTGGAAAGATTAAGAACTTATTTAGCTCTGAGAACTAGACCTGACACTCAGTAGGCACTTAATTGATTTTTGTTGAATACTGTTTATAATACTCAAGGTATGTGCTTTGTCCCTGCAGGTTGACATAAAAGACTACATGTTCAACGGGCTGAAAGATGAAACAGCGGGTCGCTTACCTGGGAAAGTGGCAGGACAACAGTTTTTCATTCAGGACTGTGAGAATTGTAACATCTATATTTTTGACAACTCTGCTGCAGTGACCATTGATGACTGTACTAACTGCATAATTTTTCTGGGACCCGTGAAAGGCAGTGTATTTTTCCGGAATTGCAGAGATTGCAAGTGTGCATTAGCTTGCCAACAATTTCGTGTTCGGGATTGTAGAAAGCTGGAAGTCTTTTTGTGCTGTGCCACTCAACCCATTATTGAGTCATCCACAAATATCAAATTTGGCTGCTTTCAGTGGTACTACCCTGAATTAGCTTTCCAGTTCAAAGATGCAGGGCTAAGTATCTTCAATAACACATGGAGCAACGTTCATGACTTTACGCCTGTGTCAGGAGAGCTCAACTGGAGTCTCCTTCCGGAAAATGCTGTGGTCCAGGACTATGTTCCTGTTCCTACTACTGAAGAGTTCAGAGTTGTCCGTGTGTCCACAGAAGCCAACAGAAGCATCGTTCCCATATCGCAGGGTCAGAGACCAAAGAGCAGTGACGAATCATGCTTAGTGGTATTATTTGCTGGTGATTATACTATTGCAAATGCCAGGAAACTAATTGATGAGGTAAGGAAGGAAAAAAAATGGACTTACCCTTAGATAGAAATATCCAACTCTGGAGAGCTTCTACTTTAAAACTGAGCATTAGAAATACTGGCAATCCAAAATTATAGTCCTATGTGCATCTGTGTCCCCCTGACCCCCTGCGCTTGCACCTCCACAAGACTGGTCTGTAAGTAGGTTAGCTGGGCCTAAAATATTTTCACAATGAAACTTAAAAAAAAACTAATTCTAGACCAGGTATGATGGTGCACGCCTATAATCTGAGCACTCAGGAGGCTGAGGCAGGAAGACTGCCATGAGTTCAAGGCCAGGCTGGTTTAAGCCACCCAGAACTATACAGAAAGATTCTATCTCAAAGAAGCAAAAATTATAGATAGATTTCAATTCCATAAGAAATTATTAAGCACTGGTTATGTACAAGTTATTGTTATTGTAGTTCATGTATTATACAATACGCATTTGCTTTTCACATTTTTGCTTATCTTAAATGAAACTTGTAATTGATGGCAACTTACAAATAATAGACTTCAGACTACTACCAGGTGTGGTGTCATACCCACATAAACCCAGCAGCACTCTAGGAGGCTGAAGGAGGTTGATCACAAGTTCAGGCCCAGCCTGGGCAGCTTAACAATTTAATGAAACCCTGTCTCAAAATTTAAAAATAAAAATAAAAAGGGCTGGGTATTTATGTCAGAGTGAAGACCCTAGCTTCAATCCTCAGTACTGCAGTCAATCAATCAAAATAATGAAGTATAGCATATGCTGGAGATGGAGATACATAGACAAAATTCTATGCCCTCAGAGAATTTCCATTCTTTATAAGAGATGATTTCCACAGATGCTCACAAAGATTGTACTATATAGTAAAGCATTACTTTTTATAATTATTTACTGGGGAAATATCCGCAGAGTTTTAATTGGTTGGGGGTGGGAAAGACCTTGAGGGATAAACCTTTGCACCCTCTTGTGACTAAAAGATGGTCTATACTGTGTTTCTGATATTCTACTGTCCTATTGCCATAGAAGGCTGGTTATGCAAATGTGAGCTGGCAGTCAGGAGGCCATTCCCCGGATGGCAAAGGCTATAGTGGGCTCATGAGCAGCAGCTCTTGGTGAGCTCAGGAGTAGAGTTCTTTGGGTATCAGCTTCACTTGAAAACTAATTGGGGTCAGAGGGGCTCCAGAAGCAGCGGTTGCTTTGTTAGTGGGTGCTCCATGAGGGAAGCAGCAGTAGGAGGTATTGATTATCCATTAATCATTTCTCAGGAGGAATTTGTTTGAACTTAAAAATCAAACTTCCAGGAATGGAGAAGTGAATGGAACATTCAAGTCTCTTTTTGAAGGGATTATTTAAAAAGTTGGAACATATCCAGAGGAATAATTTTGGGGAAAGAAAGCTAAAACATGACAACCTCTCTATAGTTACATATTCTATCATGTAGAAAACCCATGCGTGAAATGTACAAAGTATATCTGAGGTACAGTCTTCAAGACAACAGAAGCCAAAGTATCATTTAAATATTTTCTTTTGTGATTATGCACATAAAAGCAGGTTATGAATCTGATAAAGTATAGAAAAATATTCTCTGGCCTTTCTAACTATCAGTCACATGGTAATGCAACATCGGAGAGGTAACTACATTCATTGTGCTAATCCAACATTCATTGTGTTAATCCAACATTGGACAGGTAAATACACTCACGGTGATTTTTTTAAAAGAATCTATATTTAGTCTTAAAAAGTTAAATTTTCAGGTTAAACTCTTTGGCAGGTAATCAGGAGTGGTTATAAACAATATTTAACATTTTAAAGAAAAAAGCCATCAAAACAAGCAGTATTTCTTCATGAGTCATCAAATCACCTTAGCCTTAAAACCTGTGGTATCTGATTGTGCAATGGCAGTGTTGGGTGCTCTCAAAAGGAATCTAACCAGGAAGAGTGATGTTCTTTAGGTGACTTTCTGATATATAATAGCAAAAATCTCACAACACTAATGGCTAGTGCTTACATAGTGTTTATGCAAGAAATTGTAAGGGATTTAAATGAATTAACTAAATGCTCAAAACAACCCTGTGAGATATATGCTACTATTCCCCTTTTGACAGATAAGGAAAAGGAATCACCCAGAGGGTAATTTGCAAAAGGTCACTCAGCCAGGTAAACAGCAGAGCTGTGACTCATACATAGGTGGTCTGGTTCTGTAGGCTACAGCTTTAACCCTTAAATGTGACACTGTTACACCGCCTCAGTGGTGAAGGAAAGTGAAAACATGCCAGGTAGAGTAGGAATGTGACCAAAATCATGTGGATTAAAGAGCTCTCCAACCTAGGACTCTTTGGCTAGAGCTGTCTAATACTGAAAGCACAGAAACAAGGAAAAAAAGAGAAAAAATAAGAAAGACAAAGAAAATGCCCAGTGTATGTGAAAAGAATATCCAAACATGCTGAAAGACAAAAGACATAAGGTACATACCGTGTTAAAAGAGATTACTTCCCAGGGAAATATTTGTAGAAACTAGTTAATTCTGAGTCGGAAAAGAAAAACTTGAGTCTTTCTCATATCATTAACACAAGGATCCTAGGACAGTTTAGACTAGAAATATGATTGTATACTCTAGCTTTATTAAATCCCAGGATTACCACAATTGCATTTCACATTGTACTTATAAATAAACGTATCATAATGTTTTCTCAAATGTAAAATTGGAAAGCATGAGAAGCTTGGAAAGCTGCAGAAAGCACATTCCATATGGAATGAAGAAAAGTTACTGAGTCTCGGTTTTCTCACGTAAAGGTCAGAGTTCTTGCTTGCTTTTATAAACATTACAAATACATACAGGATAAATTAGAGTTAAAGTAGTTTGAATTTATTTTATTTATTTAAGCTGACTAGTTACCACTATTTTTAAATCTTTAGAAATAGAAGAATTTTTATGGAAATAAGTCTTTTCAAATATTTTCAGTAATATATTAAAATATAATTTCATAGTT
>PVLD010031153.1:0-16046 GCA_004027595.1 Dinomys branickii | reverse complement strand
TCTTTCATGGCCTGTTGGAGTTGTTTTATTTCAGATGCAATCGTTTCATAACTTGAAGTTATGAGGCTTCCTGGTTCCCCTGTATCTTCACATTCAAAACTTGTTCTGGGTGGGGTTGAGTTTTGAGACTGCGTTTTGTTCCTCTGTTTTCCCATTTTTGGGTATCAGATTCAAAATGTGGAGCTATAAATTCCACAGGTAGTTCAGCAGGCAAAGGTCTGCTGCAGAGGGTGCTCCAGTGATTCCTTCTCTTTGGGAGAATGTCTCTTAAGCTGTCTGCTGAAATTTCCACTTCTACTCCCTACCCCAAGACCTGGCCAGGGCGAATAAACAGCTCGCCACCCCAGGATTCTTGCAGATAGGCCACTCAGGTGTTCCTCCCTGGGTGGAGCTCCTTCCGCCCTCACAAAACCCGTTGGGGCGCCTAAGTAGGTCTTCCCACCCGGGAGATCCCGCAGTCCAAATAACCTTAAATTATTGCAGGCTGATCAGTCCCACAATCTCCCAAATGAGTGGATGGACAAAGGCGTAAATAAAAAATGAGACAATGGAATATGATTTCAGGGCATCCAGGAGGCACTGATTCTCTTCCAGCTCCTCTATTCTCTGAATTAGCCAAAGATTTTTCCGTGTGGCCCATATTTATTAGGTTTACAAACAAGGGAGGGGGAATACTGAAGAAAATGCAGGAATCTGGGCAGGACTTGGGAATCCTTTCAAGGACTCCTCCAAGTATTAGTATGTTAATTTAGAAGGACTATATTATCTCCAGGAAGGCCTTCAGGACAGGAGTGATATGCCTGTAGCCACAGTCTCCTTCAAGTTAATAGGTTGATATTAAATCATGCTCAGAGTCACTTTGTAGTCCCCAGGTGCCCCAAAACTCCTCCTTTGTTTTTGTAAAGGCAGCAGTTGAAATATGATTAGCATTGTCAGAATAGAAGTAAAAGATGCAAGCATGTTAATATAATCAGTCCATTGTAGAATCCATGACAGGTCTGGAGACTTCACCACAGGTTTGAAGATCTCTTCTCTCTATTATGGCCCCATGTTCCAGGATGGCATCCAAAATGATGTTTTGTGACCTGTTGAAACACAAACATACCCTTGTCCTCATGTTACTACCTGTATTGGGGCATCTTATTTATTTATCTATCTATCTGCCTAATATCTTGCAGTTATACTTTTCTGTTGGTTGTTCAAGACCAAGTTAAAGTGAGACCTGTATTAATTTAAATTAATTTCTTGCTATCTATCAAGTTCAGTTAAATCTCTTCAGGATGCACCTTGGAACCATGTACAGTGTGTCTCAGTGCTTCTCTCATGTCAGCCCTCAGGATGAGTCATGGCCATTGCTTGACCAAGATACTTTCTATGAAAGCTTGGGAGATGTTTCTATCCTCGTGACTCTCCTTAGGTGCACTATACAATCCCTTTCCTCTGTGGTCCCATAATTTCTTTGATTAGAAGATCAGGGACTCAACTGCGTTATGATGCTGCAACAGAGGTTCTCTTATGTCCTGAGTCTTTATTGCCCTTGAATGGTATAGCCAAAATATTGGCTGTTCTTTAGCTCAGTTTATCTTTCTAATGTTTGGTCTTCAAACCTCAGTTGTTAAACATCCAGCAGAGAAGATTAATGACATTAGATTATAATCAAAACAGTGAACTTAATTATTAAAATTTATTTGTGTATTAAGCACCTTGAAATATAGAGTATCAGAGAACTGTTATTTCTTACCAGTTATGGATGTTCTAGTAGTTCAATCTTTGTAGAATGTTAACAGAGAACAGTTATATAGTTTTACAAAGAAAATTTGAAATCAAAAGCCATACATAGTATTGTAACATAACAGGAATGATGACACTTACAAAATATATTTAAATGTGTAACATTTAAACACCTTTTAGTCACGTTTAAATCACATTTAAGTATTGGAATAGATTAGCCCTTTTAGTCAATCATCCCTACCTAATAAATTTGTAACATTGTCTGGGCTGTTCCATATTTAATCATCTCTGGATGTAGTGGCATATTCATAACATATACATCACATAGTTCTTGTTAAAAAATTATCATTTGAATGATGACCTCATGTTGACCTGACATGAACGTCTTATTACAAATATCTGGAGCACAAGAGAAAGGCAGATGTCTAACATTATATAAATAATTCCAGTTTTACATTTTAGAATATTGTACGTTTTGAAGGCATGAATACATTTAATACACCATGAAATTAGCAATAACACATTTTCATTATTTTGTTTTCTTAATTTAGTTTGGTACCAAGAGCATCTTTTAATCAGAAAACTTTATTGTCTTATTTTTGAAAATTTAACCTTCTGACAATGACCAGTGTAAACATATCACAATAATATATTTTGAACAATATTTATTGAGGTATCTCCCATAAGGCTATGGAAATTATTGTGGCTCCTTATTAATGAATAAAAACTGGTTGATGTTATTCCAGGCAGCTGCTTTTTTATTCATTAATCAGAGTCCTGTACCATAATCTTTCTCCACCTTAAGGGGTTTTTATTTAATTTTCTTAATGCATTTTTATGTACTAAGAACATCCAATCATAATTTGCCTCATCAGTTTTTAAACAGTGAGAGACTTTCAAGTTATAATATATCATGACATTTATAAGACCAATTTTAACATAATTTTTACCAGCCAGCAACTTGGTGGAAGCATATCCTTAATTTGCATAATATTTACCTATAAGCCAAATTAGGTTACAGACAATTGTTTCAAAGATCAAAAAATATAAAAGAAAAATTCATTGAGCTCAAATAAAACAGCTGTTTACAGATAGGACAGAAAGGCAAACAAACAAAAAAGCAAACACAAGACAACTTGTTTATAAATTCAGAGTGTACTCAGACATACTTTTGGCCACATTAAATTATAATAATTTCTTTTTTACAATTTTTTAAGTTTGTAATTATAAAAGACTAGTTGGAACTTTGTTTGCTTTTTTTGATAGGTCAATTAGCAGAGATCTCTTATAAAAAGAATTTTGAAAAAACAGAAGCCTTTACATGTAATTAATAAAGTTTTAGCATTTTATTCTGTCTTAAGAATACCAGCAACTTTCATATCCCTTTGTGTAGGTTCCAGCTCAGCCATCTTCACACATATTGTGTCATGTACTCAGACGTTCCAAGTGCTCCTGTGATCTCTATAAGACTTAGTATAATTCAGGTTAATATTATCACTTATGTAGACTTCCCCCCCTCTTTTGTTTATTTAATAGCATTTGTAGAATCCTTTTGTAAGACTTTACACAGCGAAGATATATCTGAAGAAATCATAAAGATTTAGGCTAGTCTTTGGAAACTGCAGTTGGTTAGCAATCCTGGTTGTAGGACCCCCATAGGAAGTAAGCAAGCATTTACATCTCTTAAGTCTTGCAATAATATCCATTTACCTGATTTCTTTGGAATAACAAAGACAGGAGTATTCCAAGGACTAACTGGTTTTCTAAATGTCCTTGCTTAAATTGTTCCTCAAATAATTCATGTAATTTGATTAGTTTCTCCCTAGTAAGCGGCCGCTGATTTACGCAAACAGGCTCCTTAGTTTGCCAATGTAAAGGCAGAGCTGTTTTAGGGGGAGAGGTATCAGTGGCCACTGTTAAGTAAACCTGTTGATACCCGATACCATGTCTGTCAGTTTTAGGTGCAGTTCCTATAGGCTCTTTGATTCTTTGTAAGATTTTTCCCAGCCCTTTGTCTTGTTCATATTCCATGTTGATCATTATTTGTCTAATTTTAGGATTTGAATCTATTAGTTTAATTTTAGTATTAGAATTGGTTTGTTTAAATTTAAAATCAGAATCACTAGTCAATATTAATTTCCACTTTTGTAACAAATCTCTTTCCCACAAATTGATGGAAATAGGTACTACATATGGCACAAAGGAACCCTTTTGTTTTTCTGGCCCTTCATAAGGCAAGGGTGAAGCACTCTGTAAGACATGTTGAGGGGACCCTAGTCCTATTAAGGAGGTAGGGGCCTTTTGTGTTGGCCAGGTAGTGGGCCATTGTTCTAATGCAAGTACAGATACGTCCATGCCAGTATCTTCTAGTAAGCCTTCAAAACATTTTCCATTAATCTTTATAAAACACATAGGCCTGTTTTCAGTCAGTTCTTGTGTAAAATAAATGTCTTTCTTTGTAGTCTCATTTTGAGGGTTTGCCCCCTCCATAAGCTGTCTATATTTAACAAAAGAAGACTTAACAATAGGTAACAAAATCAGCTGTGCTATATACTCTCCTTGTTCAAAGACCCAGAGATCCATGGCACATGCAAAAACTTGTATCATTTCAATAATCACCATCAATCACACCAGGCACAACAGTTATCCCTTTTAAATTTAAATGAGCTTTTCCCAGTACAAGATCAACCGTCCCCTCAGTGGGAGGACAGTACATCCCTGTGGGAATTGGGGTGGGTCTTTCCTCTCCAATAAGAGTGACTCTGCAAGCTGCAGGAAGATCTAATCCTGTACTTTGTATTGTTCCCCTGGTGAGGGAATTTATATTCCTCTGGAGAGCCACCTTTGAGGTTGTTGTAGAATCTGCCGGTGTTTTTGCACTAGATAAATCTGACCAACATTCTGACTCACAAGTTATATTTCTTCTATTCTTTGGCTGGCCTGAAGAGAGCCCATCATCTTGGTTTTTTTGGCAAAAGTGTACCATTCCTATGGAATTTAGAAAGACAATGTTTGGCCCAGTATTTTCCCTTCTGGCATCTCGGACAGGGTCCTGGAAGGGAAGCCAAATTTTTCATGCCAGAGGCATTAAGTCCTTGATTTGCTGTAGGCTCAGTGATTGTCCCATCAGATTCAGCAAGGACTCTGCAGTTCTTTCTAGCATGTCCCATTTTCTCACAGTGAAAATATTTTATACTACCCATTTTAACATTAGCAAAACCAGCCGTAACCTGGGCCATCACAGTTGTTTTATTATTGACCCCACTTTGTGTAAGATTTTTTAGCATCTGAATTTCACAAGGCAAATGAGACACAACCTCCTCATTAAATTCATTGTAGTGAGTTCCAATCAGGAAGCTAGCAGGAGTTCTAGTGACTTCCCCTTTTGTGACTGCTTGTCCCTTTATCACCTGTATGTTTCTGGGTAGAGCCATGTGAGATATTGCGTTGAAAAGCTGCTTCTCTTTCTCCTCGTTTTGCTGAGGTGATCCATGTAAGAGCTCTGACTGGGCTGTAGAAGCCTCTACCAGGAGTTCTTTTGTTTCCTCGGTGTCACCTGAATCAAAGGCTATTGAGCTCTGTAACGGACTTCGAACTGAACGCGCCAGATTTTGAGCTGAGAGCGTCTCGGGGGAGACAATTTCTCCTCTACCACGTGCTTCTTTAAGATTTTTTTCCCAGCTCTTTCCCATCATCAGTATCTGTGACTGTCTGAGGAAACCACAGATTATATCTGGTTATCTCTTTTAGCATTTCTGTCAGCACCTTTTTCCCCACACAAACCCCTGAGCACTTAAGTAAACCTTGGAGCAGCTGTATGTTTCCGTGATCCTTGACTGATAGTTTTTGGCCCATTTTGACTCCTAGATAAAACAGCTTTTCACAGCAGGAAGACTCACCCCTATTCCTTGTGGAATGCTTCTCATCCCTCACTTCCCAGGCGTCCCTGGTGAAGTATCCTTCCTGTGAAGGGCTTCTCCTTCTCCCACACTTTCCACTCGAGGTAGAATTACTTGCCGGGATTAAAAAATATTCCAAGGATTTAAAAGTCCCTGTTTGGGTGCCAAAATACCAAAAACCGCATTGAATAACCCTAAATTATTACAGGCTGGTCAGGCCCTCAATCTCCCAAGTGAATGGATGGACGAAGGCATAAATAAAAAATGAGACAATGGAATATGATTTCAGGGCTTCCAGGAGGGACTGATTCTCTTCCAGCTTCTATATTCTCTAACTTAGCCAAAGAATTTTCCGTGTGGGGGGCTGGGGATATAGCTCAGTGGAATAAGCGCCTGCCTAGCAAGCACAGGGTCCTGAGTTTGATCCCCAGTACCGCCAAAAAAAAAAAAAAAAAAAGAATTTTCCGTGTGGCCCGTATTTATTAGGTTTACAAACAAGGAAGGGGGAATACCAAAGTAAATGTAGGAATCCGGGCAGGACTTGGGAATCCTTTCAAGGACTCCTCCAAGTAATATTATATTAATTTAAGAGGACTATGTTATCTCCAAGAAGGCCTTCATGGCAGGGGTGAGATGCCTGCAGCCACAGTCTCCTTCAAGTTAATAGGTTAATATTAAGTCCTGCTCAGAGGTACTTTGTAGTGGTCCCCAACAAGAAGGGCCTCCCAATGAAGGGTGTGAACTGATTTCTGAGAATCTGATTTCAATGCAGTGTGGTCTGTGTTTTAAGAGATGTATGTATCAAGTAGAGTGAATTTGGGAAGCCCAGCTTGGAGAGATGGAAATGCATAATCAAAGGAGGGTGCAGTTTATAGGGGAGGCTGTTATAAGCACAAGGAGGAGAGGACTTTTGGGGAGAGAGACAAATAAGATCTGTATTTCTCTTCTAGGCAGGGCTTTGTGCACCAGACCAGCTAAGAATCTGGACTCAATTCCACATCTTTGTCTGCTTCTGAGAAAGAAACACGTGGGTAAGACACAGTTAGAGATTTGGGGGTCAGTAGGAATTGGATAGAAACCTTAAAATCAATATGACCCCTCCAAAAGGGTCTGTAAAAGGGGGAGAATCTGAGACAGACCCTGGATACTCCTACCCTTAAAGATTACCCATGAAGAAGGGCAAGAAGGGCTCAGCAGCAGCACCCCATCATAGAAAGTGCGGGCAGCACCAGAAAAGTCCAGTGAGCTTGACTGGATTGGTTAGAGCTCTCTAGAGGAACAGAAGGATAGTAAATCTATATGGAATTATGCAAGGGGTAAGCTTACAGGATCAGAGCGGGAGGGTCCATAGTAGCTTTCTGGACACAGGAGAGCTGGAGTGGCCAGTAGCTGCTGAGCCTAGGAAGACGGAAGCCACAGACCAAGAGGGATCAAGGATGTAGCAGCAGTGCAAGGTCAAAGGCCTGGAAGCTCCCTGGAGAGTCACCATGAAAGTCTGTGTTGAAAATCTGCAGAAACTGAACACCAGTGTCCAAAGGCAGTGGAAATGAAAGACATCCTCAACCAGACTGGAGCTCTTAAACAATGGCACATTCTTTCTTCTTTCCCTTTTTTTATCCCATGTAGCTATAAGTCTATTAGTATTTGGCACTCACATCCAGGTGAGTTTCCTCCTCTCGGTTTGCTGGGCTACATGTCAACGATCTGCAGACACACCCAGAACTATGGTTACTAATCTGCTAGGTGTCTTACTCTAGTCAGGTAGACACATCACAGTTAATGATCACAGAGATTAAAATCATACATTAGGAGACAATAGTGGATGTGCTTATGTTTAGTAGATTGGTGGGTGCAAAAGGCATTCTGCAGTAAATTGAGAAGTAAAGGGAACCTGGGGTGGTCAACGCTCATAAGATATATGGTGAACATGAATGGAAAAGGGTACTTTAAGACTTTTTTCTCAAAAGGAGAATCTGAGAAACTAAAGGATGATGCAGGGATCAGTATAAATGACAGGAGGGAATATTGTTAGAGCCAGTTTCATGCATAGTTAGGAGGGACTGGAACAGGGATTCTACACTGATGAGATGTCGGTCTGTCAATCAAAGGACGGATGCACCTTTCTCTGAGGAAGAAAGGAGGAAAGATTACAGCAGCTTTAGAAACCACTTAAGTAATTTATTTTTAAGTAGATAATTCTGTCCCATGATTGAAAATTTGAATAGTATAAAAGATCACGCAGTGAAAAATGTCTCCTTATTCTTACTTCTATCCACTGGTAACCTTGTAAGAGCACACTTTACTGAATAGTTACAATAGCCAGGTGTTGTTCTCCCTGCTGGAGCTACAACAGGAGAGAAAAATGGAGGAAGTTCCTGCTGACTTTGTGATGCTTTCCATTTGTGTGTGTGTGTGTGTGTGTGTGTGTGTCTAAAGAGGAATCTGACAATACATCAAATAGTTGAACTCTATAATACAGTATATATTGAGCCAATAAGATGGTACATTCCTGTAATTCCTGTATCCTGGGGGCTGAGGCAGGAGGTTTATAAACTGAGTTCAACCCAAGCAACTTAGCAACTTAGTAAGAACCTATCTGGGAGAAAAAGAAAAACTAAGGCTGTAACTCAGTGCAAAGACCCTGGGTTAAATCCCCAGTACCACAAAATAAATAAAATATGGTTATGCACATACAGAAAATTTCTTTGAAGAAGTATGGCACAGGCAACAATGTGAGCAGGTGGGACAGTGCTGCGTCACGTAGGCTGTGAAGGGGGGGCTGGGTGAAGCTTGGGCAGAGCCTCTGGTAAGTGCAAGAGTAACCAGAGGGCTGAGCTGGTGGCACTGCATCCTGTCCTGTAGAGGGGTCCTGGAGCAGGAGCCTGTGGTTGTGCCTGGAGAGAAGTGAAGGAGAAAAAAGTAACAGGAGGTAACATAATGTAGAGCTTTGGAATTTCACCCTAATGTGGAAAGCTGTGCTTGAAAATGGTGTTCTGCTGCAGATGCAACACACCAGGGGAGCCTGTTGATATGCACAGCATTCTGATTCAATAACTCTCAGGTGGTATCTGGAGCTCTGTGCAGTACCTCCCATCCCGTCCATGGATGATTTGCTCTTGGCCTGCAGTGGCTGCCTGAAACCTCACAGCACCAGACCCTGCAGTCTGTTCTTTAAATACACATACATGGCACTGATAAAGTTGCATTTTCAAGCTGGGCACAGTAAGACGTTAATAACTCACTGCAGATCTTAGCAAGCTCAGCAAATGACTGTTTTCCTTATTAAGTCAACAGTGTCTCCATTTGCACACCAAGAAAAGGTTTTATGGTTTCCTTAGCCGTGTCTTCGTTGCCAGCATCAGTATGATTGTGGTCTGGAGGTATGTTAAGTAAAATAAGGGTTTCTGAAGTTAACAGGACAGTGGGTTTGAGAGCCACAGTGGCTACTAAGTGAGGAGGACAAGGGGCAAGAAGACCCCTTGCATTCCTGATCCTATAGATGAAGAAGGGAGAGGATGAGGAGCTTCGGGTGAGCAAGGGGAAGCTTCCATTCCCTGAGAGGGTCTGGGACATCTGGGAAGGAAGCCAGGGCGCAGGCAATGTTGGTGAGAGGTGGCTGAGTTCTCAGGGGTGCGGAGCAAGTTTGCGGGGCCAGGGATTGTTGTGGGTTAGGCTAGGTGAGGGATGTACACTTTGTGAAAAACGGAGGCAAATGTGAGGATGACCAGACACCTGAGGGTGTGAGTGTATTCCTAGGGTTCTCTTGGGGAAAACGTGCCACCAGGTGTGATTTTTGCGTCTTTTGTAAGATTAGTATCTTTAACAGACTGCTGTAGTGGGTGGGATGCAGTGTTGGGTGCAGAGGTCTTCCGAGGTTAGGAGAGGTCTAGAGAATCCTCTGCAGCTAATTCCTCAGAGGTGGGGTCTGCATCCAGGAAGATACAGTGTGAGGTGGAACACACAGAACTCGACACTCCTCCAAGGCCACTGGGTCCTTTCTGCTGCTGGCCTCCTATGTATTTTTGCTGAGCTATTTTATTTACACAGAAGACTCAAACGAAGGCGTCAAATAGCTCAACACCACATTCACAAGCTTGCTGCAATCAGCCTAAGGGTACTAATGTACCCTAGAGCTGAATACACATTTCTGGAGGGACCGTGGAATATTTACGTAAATTGTCCTGTACAGGGCCATGAAGGAAGTCTCCAAAAATTTAAATTTTAAATATTCATGGTGTTCAACACTTTATGAAAAACAACCAGAAGAGGATGATCTAGAAATGTTAAAAACAACAAAAACAAAACTGTTCTAAGCTAAGCCTCCTAACATAAAAGTTCAGAAAGTCTAAATTTTGTCTAAATATGAGAAAGAACAAAGATAGAATTTAAATCACATTCAGATTACAGGATAGAAAGAAAAGAGAAGTTGTCCCATAGATAACAAAGGCATGCTAGAAAAATATCCTCATGACAATGAAAACTATAATAAAATATTTTAAACTGAGTTAAGAGACACAACACACTAAAAAGTGATGGAGACCACTATGAAACAGACTTGAGCAGGGTGTAAATTAATCAATTGGCTTTTCATGTTCGCTTGTGAATCTGTCCAAGGCCTAGGCTCCTTATCTGGAAATGGCAGACTCATAGTAAGTGAACATCTGTGAGTCACTAATCCCTACTAAAACCTGTAGTGGTGGATGAAGCCAGAAAACCTCAAAGGATAAGACAAGATCACAGCCAAGGACACCTGGATCAGATCTCAACTGGATAAAGACTATAGCCCCAGGCATCTCATTCTTCAGTGGATTAACCTAATACTTTCCTTAGAGAAGGAAGTGGTTCTGCCCTTCTTGAGTGCTCTCTTCCCTTCTTCTGATAATCAAATAAATACAGGTGACCCGGAGAAGGTCCTCGTCTTAGTCCTGAGAGAATCTGGAATTCTGTGAGAGGGCATTGATCCTCCTGGAGCCCTGAAATCATTCATTTGCCTCTTTTTGTTTAGCCTTCACTGTACTCATTCAGGAGACTGTGGACCTGATGAGCCCAAAATAACTAAGGGATATTATTAACCCATAAAAAGGAATCAGAAAACATGAAACTTGAAAACGAAATGGTTGAAGTTAAGAAATAATTAGACATAAAAGAAAAAAATCAGTTTGGAAATTGACTAATTTGAAGTATAACACAAGAATGAATGTGTAGATTCAACTGGTACTGACTTAACAATAATTAGAAGATGAAGATTGTGCTGTGTATGGGGGGGTGCGTGCCTCTACTCCCAGCACCCTGGGAGGCTGGGACAGGAAGAACACAATTTAAAGCCCAACCTGGACAGCTCAGTGAGACCCTGTCTCAGAATAAAAGATGTAGAAAAGTCTGGGACGTAGCTCAGCATAGAGGCTCTGGGTTCAAATTTTGACCCTGTTACTTTGTGACTTTGAGAACGTTGCTTAACTTATTTGTGCTTTATATTGCTCAGAGGTGAAATGTGGGTACATAAATCTCACTACTTCAGGCAGTTGTCAGCATATCTAAGGTGATTGTGACAACGGCTGAATTCCTCATAGAATATTACACTAGGTAAGTGTAATATTATTGCTATGTCGAATTTATTATATTTCATATACATGACTTGGTCATTCCAGATTTTCCTGAGTCCCTGGGCTGGAGGCTGCAAAAGAGATAGTCCTGCTGTGCAGGAATTTCTCTTTATTTGGGAATTTCTCTTTATTTTCTGAAACAAATAAGCCCAGGAAGAGACAGCTAGCTGTTACCTGAGCACAAGTAAAAATGCACATTCAAGTTAATAGTTGCTGGGAGGAAGGGTTAGGCTATTCCGTTTGGGTGAGATTGTCTAAGCCCAGGTCAGTCAGGAGTGAGTGTGTGTGTGTGTGTGTGTGTGTGTGTGTGTGTGTGGTGGGGCTGCAGTGTAGGAAGAAGGAGAGGAGCTTCACAGTAGGCTTTCCTGCACTAGCCGTGCTTTGACAGTGGTGGGGCTCAGTGGAGAATCTGGGGAGTGAGGGAAGGGAAGTCAAAGACTCCTTTGAGCAGTGTTACACTGAATCGCCTTTAATGGGCAGCATTGCATCCAGAATGATGCCTGAGTTCTCAGGCTTTGGTAGCAGGGGGAGCGATGGTACTGTTTCAAAACGGCAAAACTGGGAAGCAGAAGTTAGCTCAGAGGGGATGGCATACTCAACTGCTTCACAGCTTCATTTGGCGGGAGGGTTGTAGGAGGCACTGCACATAAATCACTTAGGGTAGTGTCTGTGTAGCCAGTGCTCAGTGTATGCCAGCTGCTGTTATCTGTTCATGTTACAGGTTGCAGTGTGTTCGATGGACTGCTAAGAAATGTGACCACGGGCAAATATGGAAATGTGCCTATTAGATTTCTTAACTCATGTTTGTATACTTGGCTTTTTTTTTCTGAAACAAATAAAATGTATTTTATAGATGCAAGAGTTAAATTCAATTCTC
The DNA here is from genome assembly GCA_004027595.1 of Dinomys branickii. Classification (NCBI taxonomy): domain Eukaryota; kingdom Metazoa; phylum Chordata; class Mammalia; order Rodentia; family Dinomyidae; genus Dinomys; species Dinomys branickii. Next base: position 3,936 of record PVLD010031153.1, on the reverse strand, counting down.
ATTGTGATTTTAGCTGTGATTAGAAAAACTGGGCCAATGAATCAGTAAGACCACAGGTAAAGGACTTCTAAGAGGCCTTAGGAAAGTGAAAGAGGCAGGGCATGGTGGTGCATGCCTGTAATCCCAGCACTTGGGAGGCTGAAGGAGGAGGATTGCTGTGAGTTCAAGGCCAGCCTGAACTGCATAGTGAAACACTGTCTCAAAAAGAAACAGAAAAAAATAAAAGCAAATGAACCAACGTGTTGTCACTTTTTCCTGTGATTACAAATCTCCCTTAGAATCACTTTTTTTCACTCCTGGAATAAAAGAAAATGAAAATCCTGACAGCCTTTGGTTCAGGAACAATTGATGGTATTGTTAGAACAAGCACATTCATAATGTGCTATACATTGCCAAGCACGCTAATGACATTTCTAAACATGAGTGTGTGGACTACCAGGGAGACCTGGATGTATTTGAATCCTGTGTACACAGCACAGTGTGTTTAATTTGTGAAAAATAGACTGAATAATTTGTTGGTTTTTATCTTCCTTCTAGACTGTCTACTCTCCTTTGCGTTGTACTTAAAAACATTTACCTAAACTCTGCTGGTGCCTTGAAAGCGAGCCTTTGTAGGGGAAGTTTTACACCACTGACTGCAACATTCCCAAGGAGAGTGGGGCAGAAGAGGTGTAAAAAGGCACTTCATTAATGCTACTTGTTTTTGGATGTTTTCACGGAGAGCTGGTATGCTTTTAGCAATGGCTCCTGAGCTGCGTGTCTATTTTCACTGTCAATGCAAACTGAGGCTTTGGGCTCAAAGATTCCTAGAGTGAAGAGATGGCCTGGGTGGTTGCGAGCAACCTCACACTTTACAGATGGGACACTGAAGAGGATTTCAGAATTGGAAGCTTCAACTTCAATCCTGGGAGGCTCAGGGGCTTGCCCATGGTCACGGGTCAGGGGGAGAGAGGAGGGCCTGGACCTCGCACCTGTGACCTGAAATCTGCACCATGTAAGTGGATTTAAACACTCAAGATCCAGTGGAGGGATGATTTGGAAGATCCCTGTCTAAAGTAATGGCTGTAGGGCCCATCCTCACCAAGACTTGTGTATCCCATGCTTCTACTCACCCCATTTCTCTGGGCCCGAGCTCTCTCCTGCAAATTGGAGGGACCACAGCAAATGGTCTGTTGACTCTTCTGTCTCAAACGTATGACATCTTGGTGATTCTGCATGTAGGGCTTGACTCAGTTACACAGAGCTTTTACTACAATCGGACTAATCACTTCTCTTCCAAACCACTGAGGCCTTTCCTGCCTCTGGCCTCTTCAAGGCCATTCCTTTTTCCTAGAAAACTCTTTTGCCTCAGGTTAACTGATGTAACTATGCTCATTCTGGAATGTAAGTGCCAAGGAGGCAGAGACCTGTCTGTCTGGTTCTCTGCCACTTGGAGTGGTCTACATGCATAGCAGGCACTCAGTAAATATTTGCTAAGAGATGAACTGAAATAATTATAGGTGAGCTTTGATTCTGCCTTCAATCCATGCGTAGCAGTCCTTGGTCCTTACTTTTTGAATCAGTTTCATCTTGTGCTTTTTGCCTAATTCTGACCCAGACAGGAGAGATGTCAAGGTCTTGGCAAGAAAGAGATGCTGCTGCTTGGGCTCTGTCTTTAACCCCAGTTCGTGATTGTGATGTTCCTCTTTATTCAGGCCTCCAGAGGGCACCTGACTCTCATGGGCCCAGCACCTTCTATCAGTTGTGCGGCTTGGTGCACCTGGTTTATGTCATGACTCTGGATAACAAGGCTGCCTACCCAGAGGGCCATTCTCCTGGAAGATGCCTATGGTCACAGTGCCTGCTCTGCTCTGGCATGGGTTACTCTATAGTCCCAGTGGTGGTGAACGTATGGCACATGTGCCCCAGCTGGCTCTTTGTTATCACTGAAAGCTCTAAAAGGTGTGCCATCACTGCCTAGACCTTTGCTGCCTAGGCCCTCAGAAAGCACCCTCCAACACACTTTTCTCAACTAAGTAAACTGCTTAATGTCCCATGATGTGCCTCCATGAGCGTCCCTCCCTTTGTATCCAGGTACCTCAATGCCTGTTAAGACATTTGTCCTGCTAAGCCAGTTTGCCAGCTGACAAGCACCCTGGAGGATGCTGAGTTTTCCATTTATTGCTTTTGGTGCCTCAGTTCCTTTCCTATGCTGTGTCTCTTGTTGAGTCACTCTGGTCCCTGGAGTTGGACTGGCCAAGCCATCTTCCTGCCTGGACAGCCTCTGCAGTGTTTCATCATAAACTCCAGTTTTCTGTGTCCATTGTCACACTGGTCTTTCTCTCGGTGCTTTTGGATGGGTCCCTTCCCTAGTTGTCTCCATGTTGAGGAAAAAGTGGTGGTTTCTTCATCCAGAATTATGGTTAAGAGTTAGTACGTGTAGTGGTTTATTGAAAGGAATAGTTAATGGTTAAATTTTTTTGACCAATTTTGCATGCTTACATCTGGTAATCTGAACAACTAATTTGAAGACAACAATATACAACATAACAACCATTGGTGAATTCCTACCACCTTGTTTGGTGAAGCTCTGTATCATTTCTAATGGTTTTTTTTGTTTTGTTTTTATTTTTTATCCCCTTTAATGGTTTGATCAATCTTATATTCTTACATGTGAGCAAGTTGGTTGAGGTAACAATGTGTAATATAACCACCACTGCTACTAATTCCTATCACTCTGTCTTGAAACCCTGTATCATTTTTATTGTTTGTGCTTTGTTTTGTTTTACTCTTTTTTTTAATTCTCTTTAAAAAATAAGTTAGCATTCTTGTGTCAGGGCGCCTGGTCATGACGTGTGTGACTTACACAAGCTCCGTACCTCTGAGCCTCTGTTTCTTCCCCTCTAGGAAGAAGGCAGGCGGCAGTGCTCTTTGGCCTCACATCCCCTTGCTGAAGACCCAGTGAGAAGTAAAGGTGGCCAGTGAGTTCTGTGTGAGCGACAGGACCCTTCCCTGAGCTCTCACAAGACCTACGCTCCTTTCCAATTATTTTGTAGTTAAAGCTGCTACAGTAGTTCTTCGCAGTGTTAGGTCCACTGCAGCATGTCCAGCTATATTGTCAGTTACTTCAGGTAAAAATCTGCGTACGTTCCAAGTTTTAACCCTGCAGGTACTAGACACACAATAAACACTTACTTTTAATTGCTGAGGTGAGTAATTCTGAAAACCAAATATCATCTTGTCACAAACTCTGACGAGTGTGCTCACCCTGAAATGCATTTCCTTTACCAGTGATGCCCCGGCAAGGACAAGTGTGAAGACAGACAAAAGCACTCAGTAGTACTTTCAGGAATGATGCAGATTGCAGCAGTTCAGGTCGAGGACGATGTTTCTTGTTAAAGATGCTTTTAGACTCAATCACAGCGGCGCTGAGAAATAACAATAGTTGTGCTGAAAACCTGCGTTTAGATTCGCTCAGGAAAAAAATGGCGTCTGGGAATTAGCCAGTGCACGGTGCGCGCGCATGCGCGTGTGTTTGTGCCCGCACAAAGGGAGAGCCTCTAAGAGACTCCCACAGCATTTCAGAAAGTAGCTTCACTTGTAATGGCAGGCCTTCTTCCTCACTGGGTAGCTGCACAATTGTCCATTTGCTTGACCAGTGACTTGCTTGACCAGTGACTTTCTTTTTTTTTTTTTTTTTTTGGGATGCTTGTCATTTCCTGTCTAGATGAGCATTTGTGTTTTTATTTATTTATTTATTTATTTTTTAAATTTTATTTTAAAGACAAAAGAATGGAGACATATGAACCAGAAAAGCCATAAACAATACAGAAAATACGAAGTTATACAGAATATAGTAGGGAATTAGAACTGGATGTTGTATTACATAGTTATCTTCACATTAGTTAACACAAAAACATTAAAGGAAATACCAAATTATAGATAAGATAGTAGGGA
>PVLD010031152.1:0-16048 GCA_004027595.1 Dinomys branickii | reverse complement strand
AAAAAAAAAAAAAAAAAAAAAAAAAAAAAGAACCAAACACAAGTGATCACACCCCCTGTGGCTTCCATTGCAGTTCTGCCGTGCTTCTCACTGAAGGAAAAGTGCCCAGAGTTATCCATGACATACTGCCAAAGTAAAGAAAAAAGTTTAAGTCCAGAGATATAATTCTGCATAGTTGCTTGAAAAGCTAAAGATTGTTGGACAGTCACTGTAGGATTTAGTGCCTGTTTTATGCACACATACAGATTATAGTCAACTGCATGGTGACACTGCTCCTGTATTATGGGTTGCCCCCCTCAGATACAAGCTATGTAATTATAGAGAGATGATGCCATATAAATGTGACTGTTAATAAGTTGCTCTGTTTGAAAAAGAATGAAAATGTATATAGCCAAGTGATCCTCTGCAGACTAGCCATGGGAATCCTTGGCATAATGTTACTTATGTATGATTATACAAATGTGCAATTTTTTTGATAAAGTTTTACTTATGTGGAACACTGACATGTGCTGACCTTCCTTTGTAAGTTTCCTATCTGAGCTAAACAATGCTCTGTGGAGTTTCATGTGTGACATGTGTCCTTTCCCTCTCAGAGCTGGCACAGAGCTTTGTTTTGAGGAAGCACCTCTCTCCCTTTGTACATGGAATGGTGTAATATCTAGTTGTGATTCCCTGTGTTTCCCTTAGTCACTCAAATCAGGCCAGACCACTGGTTCTCCCTGTAATGTTTCTCTTGAGATCAGCAATACAATGACAGAGAATGTTCCGAGTTGACCAGTAACAGCTGTGGAAACTTCAATGGTCCCTACATTCAGTCCTATATCTAGCTACTTTGAGCCTTCTCTGAGACCCATTTAGGCTTCTAATTATTTAATGTCCTTTAGTTTCTCCATATCTTCTTTTGCCTATCATAAAAGTTAACTTGAGTGAAAGCATTTTTATTGGACAAACTGTTCTTGTCAAGTGTAAAATACATCCAGATTCAGTAAGGAAAGGTGTCAGTCAAATGCATGCTTCAGTCAACAGAGGAGGGAGGGAAGATGTCAATACATAAGGGAAGGGGTCCATTGCAGTTAGAAGTCCTGACCGTACATCTGCAGGCATTTTCAAAAGCTAGGCCAAAATTTTTGTTTTCTTTTACGGGGAAGAATAAACAGATTAGAAAGATCGAAATGTGAGTAAGTTAAGTGAGCAGGTGGTTTAATGCACAGCAGATCAAAGAATATTTTGCCCTGAAGCAGGCTTACCAGCTAAAGATTATTAAGGTGGAGTTGTTTTCTGAGAATGCATCAGTTCAGGGGATTGGTTGGAGAGAGAAACAAATAAAATTTGATTACCAACAATTTTGTTCAGATTTATCAGTGAGGACAAGCACTGCAGCTAGTCACATACGAGGTAAGAAGAGCTGGAATTGTGGTCTACTACTCGGCCATAAGGAAGGGTAGACTTGAATCATAACTAGGAAAACGGATACCCTTTGAGATCATATTATTAGTTGAAATAAATCACATACACAAGTTTAATGTTGCATGACTACTTTTATATGAAAAATTCAAAGTAAAAATACAGGGCAAAACAAAAGATAAACAATCGGAAAGCAGGACGTGGATCTTTTGCAAAAGGAATGAGAAAGAACCAAGCAATGGGGATGGGGCAGGGAGGAGGCATGAAGGGATTAAGATAAAAATTAAGATTTGCTATGTACACACACCAACTCCCCTCAAGGAATGTGACTATCATGTACTGTAAACATGGAACAATTCTAGAAGAATATATACTTAGTTTATCATGGGTAAACAAGATGGTAGGAGCATATGAATCACATGTGAGTCATAGAGTGAAGGGTGATACCTTACAGCAAGCTCATGACCAGAACATGTACAAAGGCAAACAGGGTCCCATACACTGCTCAGCACATTTCCTCCTGCCTGTGAACTGTTCAAGGATGTTTGACCACCTGTCCATAGTCTCACAGAAGCCAGCAGAGCTCTGTTTTGCATATAGATTCTGTACAGCTACATACACATGATAAAAGGACTTATCCCAAATGCACTAGTCTCCAAAAAAAGACAGCACGGTGAATACAGTACTTGTAATAATAAGAAGAACTTCCCTATTAATGTTCCTTCCCAGTCTCAGGGGCCAAGATATGCACAAGGGTTATTTTAGATTTCTTGGGATCATTTTAAATATGAGCGCCTAGAATGCAACTCCAAAAAATATCCAATGGGCAGTCTTAAGAAACAAAATAAAGACCACTTAGCACATTCCCTCCTTTAAAATACAAATTTACTGCACTATAACATTTTCATTAAAGAGAATAAACCATGCAGGTCTCATCCTCATCCATTTGACCACCACTGAACATGTCTTTACTATGGCAATTTCTCAGCAAAGAAACATTCACAGAAGAACTCAAAGAAACAGAAGGACTGTGATTTTCAAAACAAAGGCAAATGATTAGAATTGGGTAGAAATACACAGAAATTCCTTACTAAGATCTTGAAGACATACTATAGATTCCCAGCTGTCTTCTGGGTCATCACTTAGCTGTTTCCAGAATGTAACTGATCATCACTTCTTTGGCCTCTTTTGTGGAGTTCCCTCATGAACAGGGATCTGTGTCTGTCAGTAGCACCTCTTTGCAGGGCACATCCTTCCCGTCGACCTGCTCCTGGGCTATGTGTGGGGTCCAACTAAATCAACTCCAGAAGGCCTCTACTGCAGTGATGAAATGACAGCTACCACCCAGCAACGTCACCCAAATTTCCATGACTGTAAAGCAGTGACTTCTGTCTTTGCCCATAGATTGTAAAATCCTGACAGTTGGGCCTCGTTGCTGATTCACTTGCAAGTGAAATTTAATTTGTCTTCTTTGAAAATCATATTTCTCTAAGTTGTCTCCGTTTCATAAGGAAAGAAGATAGCCTGACCCACCTAGAAGGATCTATACAATAGCTGAGCTTTGGTGGTTCTCATGACAGAAATTATCTGCTCGGGCATGGGGTTTATTCCAAGAGAATATAGGAGCTTATGGGAAGAAGTTCTCTTTTTCTTTTCTCCTAGTGTACTCTGATCTGACTGCTCTGGTGTAGAATCTTTTCACTAGCTTCTCTTTGGTTTTCTGGTTCCTTAATTTGGTCTTATTACATTATGCTAATCCTCATCTTGCTGAATTTGTTGCCTACTAGACCACATGCCGAAATAATCAAAATCCTTGTGTGATTCAAAATCATGGTCTTTTTAATCTCTCTCTTTGATAAATCCTTCCTAAACCATTTCAGGCCAGAGATCTTTCCAATGACAGGAATTCTTTCCCATTTGAACCACTGCTATATCAAGCTTCAGGAGAATGAGAGAAACCTCTTTAAAAATTCAATCCCTTTGATTATTTAAGGAAATTTGTTCACAAAATTTTCTAATTTTGAAGAGGAGACAAAGTTAGTTTCAATTTGAGAATACAGTTCAAATTGTCTCAATTCTATGTCCAGGGAAAATAGCCCATGTTATAAAAATAGGTTGCCCTGAGTTTGTATACGCTTGGAAGCTTCCCCTTAATAGACAATTGGTAGTAAACCATGACTTTCTTATATTTTAAAGAGTAAAACAGAAACTACGCCCTCTTTTCTTTAAATATCAATAATAAAATAATTTTAGGTGCTCTTTCAATTAGGAGAGAATTAGAAAAATGATTTACACGTTTAAAAATGTTGGAGTTGAGCACTTAGTCCAGGTAGAGACTGCAAGAGGGAGAGTGAAGGAGCGTGAAGATAACTTAATGTGTGCTGCCTTCAAAGGCACTGATAATCTATTAGGAAGACAAGAACAGTGGAGAAGCTTTACAAAGACAGTGGCAGTGAAAGACAGTGGCAGTTAGCTTGTGAATGGTCTCCCAAGAAAGGCTGGTCTATCTGTTTTTAAAACCACTGAGCCTTACACTATCTTCCCTCCTTATGTCTTGATTTGCTTACTTATCATCAAAATATCTGAAATTATATTATTTAAATACATTTCTATTTTTTTGAGACAGGGTCTCGCTATTCAGTTCAGGCTGGCCTTGGGCTCACTTTGTAGCCCAGGCTGGCCTTGAACTTGGAAGGATCCTCCTGCCTTAGCCTCCCAAGTGCTGGGATTACAAGTGTGCACCACCGCACCTGGTTTAAATATACTCTATATTAAATGAAATGGTTCTTTGAAAAATAGAATTTCCTTTGGGACTGTTTTTACTCTGCCCTTTGTTCTGAACTTTATATAGATTTTACAGTTTACGTTTCTACAAATACCTTGAACCAGAAGTACCAAGGAATGGAACAGGAGAGGGGGTCATACTCTCCCCCTGGGGCAGGAAGAAGCTGTGTTGGGAGGAAGGAAAGACAGAACATTGCAGAGGGAAACCTGGAGATATGAGCAAACTGGGTGATGAGGAGGTGAGAGGTTTTAGAGACCAAGGCAGCTCTGAAGACAAACCTCACCCAAATTCTCCTATAGTCAAGCCCATTCTTAACAGGTAACTTCTCTTAGGCAGCAACAGCATGAAAGCTCAGCTACTTTGTGGCTATTTCTCTGAGTGTCAAGATACCTTCCTTGATCACTTTTCCAGAATGGTGGAAAAACTGTGCTTCTTTGTTTTTGTAGGATCTGCCTTGCTGATTTTCACTTTTCCACATTCCCGCTCTTCCACTTTCACTTCAGCTTTTTCTCTCTCTTTCTATTGACTATTTCTCTTGATTCTTTTATTCAATTAAGATTCGACCACCAAACCAGTCCTGCATGTCCTCAGACACATTGTAAGTTAAATCAGATTGGGGTCTTGGCCCAACACAGGAAATTCATTTTGAGAACAATGCATGAAGAACTTACGATTGCCCCAGACTGTGGGAGGAGTGTATGTGCCTGCTCCTCTCCTCTTCCATTGCCCCAGATGGAGCAGCTGACAGGAAGAGTCTGAATTTTTGCTGCACTGAGTTCAGCTCCTCGCTTCCTGCATTGACCTGGAACTGCACGGCTGGTGAGAAGTGTCCAAGATCGGTGCCTTCCTTCTTCCCCTGATCTGGGATGGAGGTGGCAGTAAGAGTCTCAGACCAGCTCCTTGTCCATTGAGCCAAGACAGGGAGGCGCTGCTGGGGAGAGAAACCAGAGACCCCCCTCCCCCCCACACACACCCTCCCTCCACGGATGGGGCTCAGGGCCTGGAGACCTGTGGGAATGCTGGCAGCACAGTAGGCCTCTGGCTACGGTGCACAGGATGGACAGGCACCACTGCGGCTGAGCAAATATCTCAACTGCAACAACAGCTGTAACAACAACAGCAACTGTAACCATGTGAGCCACAGGTGGTAAGTTAGGAGAGCCAGTGTTGTGCTTGGGGACAAAGATATGAGGGACAAAAGTGGGCAGGTAGAGCTGCCCCTTCTCTCCTCTCCTATATTGTCCTTTTTCCTTTTCCTTTTCTAAACAGCTGAGGAGAACTCCAGCCACAGAAAACTAATCCTGTCACCCAAGTCCATAGACAAAGGCCAGGCGTGAACCTGTAACCTCGGCCAGACGACACATTTCTAGGATCTGAACAAGACCGGCCAGACAACTATGCACGCTACAGGAATTTCACCACTTTCACCTGTCCCCCTCTGATTGCTTTCCTTCTTGGTATTTGGCTGAATTAGTGTTTCGTTCTGTTTTGTTTTTTGTTTTATTTGTTTGTTGTTTTTGCTGTTTGTTTGTTCTCGTTTCCTTTTCTCCTGTTCTCTCTGACCTGTTTTGTCCTGTTTTGTTTTGCTTTCTATATTGTTGGGTTTTTTGGTGTGTGAGGATATTTTTATTTTATTTTTTCTTATTTTCTTTATTTTCCTTTTTCTTTTCTTCTCTGTTTTCTCATTCATGGTTTAGATGTCTAACCATCCTTTTTATTTTATTCTGTTTATCTCCTCCCTAAGTTTGTTCAGCTGTCTCCCTGGACTGCATAATACTTTCATGCATGTAAATATTGTCTCTTGTCTTTTTTGTTCACTCAGCCTTCTTCAATCCTTCCCTCCTGTGTCCGACTGCCCAAGACCTTCCAGTACCGGTTCCTAAGCTATGTGAGGACTGGTAGTGGCTATCTGCAAAGCAGGGACCGCATAGGATGGGTGTTCAGCCTCTTGTTCTCTACTCTCTATTAATCACAGCTCTCCAGATATTCATTGTGCTATTGATGAGGGATGGTTGGGAGCCTGAAGGATCAGAAGTGGAAGTAGTTAAGGAATCAGAGCCCAAGATGAAAGGCACCTCTTTAAGGTTGAAAGGAGAAGTAGAAGCAACCATGGAGATTTGCGCTGGTTCCCTACATCCCCTGTGGCAATCTTCACCCACCAGAATGGGAAGGGAATGCTTCGCAGACCTCAGTGTGTGGGAAAACATTAGGTAAAGGCCCTGTGTGTGCTGGACTGGCTCTAAATGGAGGTACTGTAAATGTGGGTCCTGTTGTCCAGTAGACAAGTAAGCAATGTTTGAAAAATTATACCTAGTCAAGAACACCTCGTGATTGATCTCTTTGCTTCCTTTTATGTGCTTTAGAAAAGTTGGTTTCCTGCTAGGGTTGTGGCCAGATGGTCGGTCAATCATGTCTGAATCTGTAACTAAAATACAAACCGCATTGCATCTAAGTGAAAACTGGTTAACTTGCCAAGTTTCATATGTAATTCCAAAAGCATATAATAAAGCAGAAAACATTTCTCTGCATCAGAGGAACCTTGCTCCCCAGCCCTCTGGTATCTGTGTTGTTTGTCTCTTTGCCCACGTCTTCCCCTCCTGCAGGAATCTCCTCGACCTGCTGCAGCCGGACCATGGCATCCTACATTTACCCAAAACCTGGATGATCGTCCAGTGCTCTTCAACCTTGCCCCTAATATTTTCAACCTCATTCACCTCTCCACCCTATGCTCTGTCCTCTTGAACCACTGCCTACCCCCCCCAAAATGGGAAAATAACTCTACTAACATGTAACTCTACATGACATACAACTTCTTGGTAGAAGTTGAATTACATTTCTGTAAACTTTCCTCCTAGTTATAAATATCAGGTTAATATTTACCAAAGTTTGTCAGTAGCCAGGTTGTGCTTACTTGAGTCTATTGTTGTTGCCAACTGAACTACTTTAACTGGTATGTCATACATGCTATAACCAGTTTTTCCCCCATGTGTGACAACACTGTGATTGCAAGAAGTCGTAACCATGAACATAGTCCAATACAAAAGAAATGGGCATTGAGTCAAATAGATAAAAACACTCAGTCTTAATATATTGGGAAGGTAAGTTCTTGGGAAAGACCAAGTCCAAGAACCACCTACATCTAGACGGCATCCTAAGGAATGAACACCTCCTAGAAAAGCCTTAACACCAGTGATGAGATTATATGACATAAAACATCTATAAGCATCAAAAGAGTAAACAAAATGAAATAGAAAATGACAAGCTGAAGAAGCAAAATGCATCCCCAAATTCCCAGCCCACCCAGGAGAACTCCAGAGAACAAAGTGATAGAGGAAATTGGAAACCAACAAATGAAACTCTTTGAGATGATAGCAGCAGAAGTGGAAGAACAGATGGAAGATGCCATAGAAAAAATTATACCTAAGGTGCAAAAAGAAATGACTACCAAAATGAAAGACATTAAAGCACCCAGATGAAAACAAAGAGGAGCTCAGGAAAATGATGGAAACCCTGAGTGACCAACAAAGACACAAAATGAAACCAGTGAAATAGATGCAAACAGAAAGATTAAAAATTCCATTGAAAGTATATTCATCAGATTGACTGAAGGTGAAGATAGCATATCACATCTAGGGGAAAGGAATTCAACTAGCAACCAGGAAAAGAAAGATAATCTTAAGAACAGCAAGAGGCTATACAAAATTCAATCCAACAGCTACAGGATGAAGCAAAAAATAACAATATAAGTTTGGCTGGGATCAGTGAGAAAGCTGGAGACAGGGAAAAAGCAATTCAAAACATCTTCACAGAAATAATGGCAGAAAACTCCACAAATATGGATAAAGAATTTGACATATAAATAAATGAAGCATATAGAACTCTAAGTTGGCAAGACCAAAATAAACCTACACTAGGCATGCAATAATCAAGATTCCAGAAATTCAGTACAGGCACAAAACATTAAAAGCAGCTAGAGAAAAGAAATGTGTCACCTACAAGGGAAAGCCCATCAGAATAGTAGCAAATTACTCAACACAAACCTCAAATCAAGGAAAGTTTGGGGTAAGGCATTTCAAGCCTAAAAGAAAACAATCTTCAACCCAGATTGATGAATCCTGCAAAACTACCCTTCAAAATTGATGGAGAAATAAAATATTTCCATTGACAAAGAACAAATGAAGACATTTTTGACCGCTAAAGCAGCTCGACAGAATGTTCTGAAGGACATATTAGAAAGAGATAAGGAAGACCAAAACATGTGAACAAGAAGAGAAAGAAGCCACCAGCCAAGGAAAGCAATTGAACAGAGAAAAGTGACAGGGAACAAACAATACAGATTTAGTGTAATCCCAAACAAAATGCCAATAGCATACAACACAGATCTAGAGAAAAAATCTTAAAATTCTTTTGGAATCAGAAAAGAGCTAGAATAGCAAAAGCAATTCTTAGCAACAAAGGGAAGTCAGAGGGCATCACAATCCCCGACTTGAAATTATACTGAAAATACTGTGACAAAATTAGCACGCAACTGGCAATAAAACAGGCTTGAGGATCAGTGGAACAGAATAGAAGATACAGATACAACCCCAAACACACTCAGCCACCTTATCTTTGACAAAGGAGCCAAACATGTTTTCTGGAAGAAAGACAGTCTTTTTCATAAATGGAGCTGGAAAAACTAGCTTTCCACAGGCTGAAGACAAAAACTAGACCCATGTCTATCACCATGCACTAAACTAAAGTCAAAATCAAGCAAAGATCTAAATATTAAAATAGAAACATTAAGTTTACTGGTAACGAAAGTAGGTTGAAATTTCGAAGACATAGGTGTAGGCAGAGATTTAATGAACAAAACACAGACTACAGAGGAAATACTACAAAAGATCAACAAATGGGATCTCACCATATCAAAAAGCTTTTGTGCAGTTTCTTTTCCCTTCATATTAACTATTGTCTGGTGGCTTATTGAAAGGAACACTTAATGCTTAATACTTTTATATCTTTTGACCAAATTTGCATGCTTATATCTGGTAATCTGAGCAACATATGTGAAGACAATAATATGCAGTGTACCAAATATTGGTGAATTCTTCCCATCCTGTCTAGTGAAACTCCATATTGTCTCTAATGTTTTCTTGAATTATTATTTCCTTATTCTCTTTAATGGTTTGGTCAATCTTCCAGTCTTACATCCGGTAATCTGAGCAACTATGTCAAAATAATATGTAATATAACAACCACTGTTAATCCCTCTCATTTGGTTTGGAACCCTGTAACATTTTTAATGTCCTTGCTTTGTGTTATTTGTGTTTTCCTATTATCCCTTTTCTTACTATTTTCTTTAAAATAAAAAAATGCTTTTGCACAACAAAAGAAATCAACCAATGGAGTGAAAGGGCAACCCGCTAGTTGGGAAAATTTATAACCAATTGTCCCTCAAAGGACTTCTGTCTAGAATGTAGAAAGAATTGAAAAGAATCAGACCCCCAAACTGAATGACCCAATGCAAAAATGAGCATCTGAGATGAACATGAACTTGTCAGGTGAATCAATACAAATGACAAACAAGTACATAAAAAACATTCAACATTATGGGTCATTCATGAGATGGAAATTGAAACAACACTGAGATTTCGTCTAACTCTAGAAAGAATGGTTATCATTAAAAGATCAATCAATAACAAATGTTGCAAAGGCTATGGAGAAGAAAGAACACTTTTCCACGGTTGGTGGGAGTGTGGAATGCTACAAACAGTGTGGAAATTTATGGAGAATCCTCAAAAACTAGGGTTAGAGATCCCATTCAACCCAGCTGTCTCCCTTCTGGGTATCTACCAAGAAGAATTAAAAACATTATACCACAGTGATATATGTGCACCCATGTTTATAGCAGAAAAATATTTAGTACTTGAATCTTGGAAACAACCCAAATATTTACAAGCAAGAATGGATAAAAATGATGTATTTTTTTAATACAGTGGAGTACTACTCAGCCATAAAGAAGGATAGACTTGAGGCTTTTATAGGTAAATGGGTGCAACTCGAGACTATTCTCACAAGTGAAATAAATTGGACCCATATACATATGCATCATATTGTCTCACTAGTGTGAGAAACTGAATTATTAATGATAAATAAGCTCTAAAATGTACAATAAATACAGGGAATTGTGAAGAACCTCTTCAAAAGTAAAGATAAACTGTGATGGGGGAAAGGAGAAAGGAAGGAAGTGAAAAAGAAAAAAATATGTATACAGAAGATAGTTAAGATAGTTTTTTTTTTAGTTAAGACAGTTATACAGTTAGTTTCTCTAGTTCTTTGAAAATAAAACTTTATGTTAATATTTCCAAATTTTGTGCTGGATGAGATTTCATGAACTCCTAATAACTACTATGAAGGCAATTATATGCACTGTATTAATTATTGTAGCTCTCCCACTAACCTGTTTTGAAATTCTGTTTTATTGTTTGTTTCTCTTTAAAATAAAAAAAAAACAATAATTTGAAATGACCAAGTTACACATCTGGCAGGGTACTCTCAATTGGATCCAGAATTCTTTAGCATCCTAAGTCAATAATGATACATGTGGTTACCCTGATGCTGACTGAGTCATTTCCTAAGAGGAACCGATTCTGATGATGTGGGCTTGGTTTGTCCCTTCATTCTAACTTCTGAGAAATGAGAGAATAGAAAGGACTAAACATATATTTTCCCTTCCTAAAGTACTACTGCTTCAGTGGATTATATCTACCTTATTGATTATATCTACCCTGAAATAATCATGTTAGTATCACTATATCATAAATGTTTCTCATTTTCATTTCATTGAATTTGCTCAGAATCTATCCAAAATGTTTTGTTTTTATATAACTGCATTAAAACACAAAAGAACAGGTTCAGTATTAAATGAGATTCTGTACATAAATATTATGACCCCATAGACTGATCATGGTGTATAAACAGGCTTTTCCTTGCATAAAAGCTAAAGTTAGTGGAATAGCATTTTTTTTTCTTTTTGAACATGTAGTATTTATTACTTCAGAGAGGTGCGGCTGGCCATTCTTGAGTTCTCCACATGACTCTGGTTAAATTAACTCAGGACTATCCTCTAGCTTAGAGAAGACCAAATTGATGTTATTTAAATTGGCTACTGAAATGCAAGGTGTAAGCAGTCAAAACTCTAGCTACAGAAATGTTTTGTGCACCGGTATTTTGCTATATGATTATAGGTGTGGTTTCCTCTGTTATAGCTGCTGGTCTCATTATAGATCAGCCATTAGACTAAGTGCTGACATTGGCAGTTCTTTTCTTTTCATTCTCAGTCTTTCCCATTGTGGGAAGGCAATAGTTCTGAGGTTACTTAGAACGTGTAGTTCTATATGGCTTTCTCTTGCTTATAGGTAACTCATTTCAAATCACGATCATTAGCTCCTTTCTTTTGAACTGCTGTTCCAAGGCTCTAAATACAAACCAATCTTTCTAATTTTGAATCTGGCAGTCCCACCCCATACAGGAAATTAAATGCAGGACCCTCACACTGTACTACTTAACCAGCCCTTTTTATTTTGAGACAGGGTATCTCCAAGTGGCTGAATTGCCCGAGTTGGGTATCAACTTGCAGTCCTCCTACCTCAGCTAACCATATCTTTTTTTAGGAGTTAATTTTACAGAAATATCACACAATATTTCTAGAAAATTTTTTCCTCAAACAATAACTAACACTTATTGAGGAGACATCCGGGAAGATGGCGACCAGGTGAGCGGCAGAGGGAAACTCTCCCAGAGACCGATCCTTTGCGCGCGGGTGCCCGGTCCACGGATGCAAAATTCCAACTGATCGGGCTGCTCTCCGCGGCCTGAGCATTAAAGGTCCGGCTGGACAAGCCACGCAGCAAGAAGTGGGCGGATCCTGAGAGCTGGGTGTCCGAGGGATCGGTGCTGCGCTTGGGCCACAGTTTGGCTTAAATCACATACAGCTGAGAGAGCGATTGCGGTGGGACAGACGCCTCCAGCTCCTGAACCCGATCGGCTCGGAGGCAGCAGTAACCAGGATTTGTTGGAGGCAGCAGAGCAGAATAAACTCAGAGAACGTGCTTCCGGGGCAGATTGCGCCAATCTGGGCAGCGGTCCGGGATCACGCTCTGAGCCCCGCCCCCGCAGCCGGTGCTGCGCGCGAACTGTAGCAGCTGCGGCCGGCGGGATTTCTGAGTCGGGAAGAAGCTCGATCGAGGGAGATACACCTGAACGGCATTCCTGTATGCACGATCCCAGGGTGAGTTGAGTGGGCACTCTAACCGGTTTTTCCTGAATCGGGAAGAGGCTCTGCGCAGAGAGTGACATCAAAGCAGCTTTAAGGACTGCGGGATCTCCCGGGTGGGAAGAACTAGCTAGGCGCCCCAACGGTATTTGTGAGGGGGGAAGGAGCTCCACCCAGGGAGGAACACCTGAGTGGCCTGTCTGCAAGACCCCTGGGGCGGCAAGCTGTTTATACGCTACAGCCAGGTCTAGGGGTAGGGAGTAGAAGTGGAAATCTCAGCAGACAGCTTAAGGGACATTCTCCCAAAGAGAAGGAATCATTGGAGCAGCCTCTGCAGCAGACCTTTGTCTGCTGAGCTGCCTGGGGAATATATAGCTCCACATTTTGAATGTGATACCCAAAAATGGGAAAACAGAGGAACAAAACGCAGTCTCAAAACTCAACCCCACCCAGAACAAGTTTTGAATGCGAGGATACAGGGGAACCAGGAAGCCACATACCTGCAAGTTATGAAACGATTGCATCCAAAATGAAACAACTCCAACAGGCCATGAAAGAGCTTAAAGCAGAAATAACCCACATACCCGCAATGATTTCTCAGACAAAAAACAAGCTGAAAACAATGATGGAAGAAATGTTCCATTCATATAGAGAAGAAATAGACAAAAGACTAGAAGAAAATAGGAAACAAATGGAAACGTTACAAGAGCAATTTAGGAATGAATTACTAAGAATGAAACAGGTCCAAAGAGAATGCCAGGATTTGAAAACTAACGCTGAAAGCATGCAAAACTGTTTAAATGAAACCGAAGATAGAATTTCAGAGCTTGAAGACAGCATGGCAGCTTATGAGTGTGAAAGGAAGAATCTCATGATATCAACAAAGACACAAGAAAAGTCAATCCAACAGCTCCAAGATGAGGCAAAACGTAACAATATTTGAATTATAGGACTGTGTGAAACAGCAGGAGATCTCACAAACGATATAAAAAGAATATTTGCTGAAATAATAGCAGAAAAATTCCCAAACAAGGTAAAAGATACTGAAGTTCAGTTAAGTGAGGCATATAGAAACCCAATGATCCATAACCCAAAGAAAAACACACACAGGCATATAATAGTCAAGATCCCAGATATCCAGCAAAAGAACACAGTATTAAAAGCTTCCAGAGAAATGAAACAGATCACCTATAAAGGAAAGCCCAACAGAATCACAGCAGACTTCTCAACGGAAACCATGAAATCAAGAAGAGCTTGGAGCGAGATACTACAGATTCTGAGACAGAACAACTTCCAACCCAGACTGATGTATACTGCAAAATTATCCCTCAAATTCAATGGAGAAATAAAATATTTCCATGACAAAGAACAATTGAAGAACTTCATGAGTGCCAAACCAGCATTGGAAAAAGCACTAAAAGATATTCTAGACAGAGAAAAAAGAGACCACAATCCCAAGAACAGCGATAGAAATAACTCCCTAAACAGAACAAATAATTAAACAGTCAGCAAAAGAAGGAAAACTTCAAGTAAATAATATGACTAGAATAAGCCAACATATAACCATGATAACCATTAATGTAAATAGCCTCAACTCAAAAGTCAAAAGGAAAAGATTGGAAGACTGGATTAAGGAACACAATCCAACGATATGCTGTGTACAGGAAACACATTTTACTCAAAAAGAAATCCATAGGTTGAAAGTTAAAGGTTGGAAAACAATTCTCCATGCAACAGGTCCCCAGAAAAAAGCAGGGGTAGCTATTATGTTTGCAAACAATGTAAACTTCAAACCAAAAACAATCAAAAGAGATAAAGAAGGCCACTAAACACTCGTTAGGGGAAAGCTACAAGAGGAAGAGGTAACAATCCTAAACATTTATGCATCAAACAATGGAGCACCTAACTTTACAAGTCAAATCTTGACAGACGTAAAAAATCAAATAACTAATAACACTATTGTAATAGGGGACATAAACACCCCTCTGACGCAAAGAGACAGGTCAACCGGACAGAAACTCAGCAAAGAAATAACAGACCTGAACCAAAAGTGTGAACAAATGGACTTAGTAGATGTATACAGAGTGTTCCACTCCACAATATCAGAATACACATTTTTCTCAGCTGCACATGGGTCTTTCTCCAAAATAGACCACATTTTAGCCCATAGAGCATATCTACCTAAATGCAAAAGATTTCAAATTATCCCATGCATTTTATCGGACCACAGTGCAATAAAATTGGAAATTAATGACAAAGAGAACTCCAAAAAACACATAAACACGTGGAAATAAGACAACAACCTACTGAATGACCAATGGATCACACAAAAAGTTAAAGAAGAAGTTAAAAATTACTTACAAATAAATGACAACACAAGTACAACCTATCAGAATCTGTGGGATGCAATGCAATCAGTCCTCAGAGGGAAATTTATAGCAATGAAATCATATACAAAGAAAATAGAAAGAGAGCAAATAAATAACCTAATGATACACCTCAAACTCTTAGAAAAAGAGAAACAAGCCAAGCCAAGAGCCCAAAGAAGGGAGAAGATTATAAAACTCAGGGCAGAAATTAATGCAATAGAGATGAAGAAAACTCTACAAAAAATTAGTGAATCAAAGAGTTGGTTCTTCGAAAGAGTAAATAAAATTGATAAACCCCTAGCCAGCCTTATCAAAAAAAGAAGGGAAAGATCTCAAATTCATGCAATAAGGAATGAAAAAGAGGAAGTCACTACAAATCCAAAAGAAATACAAAAGATCATTAATACCTACTTTGAAAATCTGTATTCCCATAGGATAGAAAATACAGAAGAAATGAACAAATTCCTAGAAAGGTACAAATTGCCAAAATTGAATCAGGAAGACATAAAAATCCTGAATAACCCAATATTAATTAATGAGATTGAAAACATCATTAAAAACTTACCAACAAAAAAAAGCTCAGGCCCTGATGGATTCACAGCAGAATTCTATCAAACATTTAGAGAAGATCTAATGCCAACACTCCTCAAACTCTTCAATGAAATCGAAAAGGAAGCAACTCTCCCCAACACATTTCTGGAGGCAAGTATTATACTGATACCAAAACCACAGAGAGACCCAACCAAGAAAGAGAGCTACAGGCCAATCTCTCTAATGAACATAGATGCAAAGATACTCAACAAAATACTGGCAAATAGATTACAGCGAATCGTAAGGAAACTTATACACCACGACCAGGTAGGATTCATTCCAGGAATCTAGGGATGGTTCAATATTCACAAATCAATTAATGTAATACACTATATTAATGGTGAAAGACAAAAACCACATGATCATCTCAATAGATGCAGAGAAGGCTTTCGATAAAGTCCAACATACATTCATGTTAAAAATCTTAGAAAAATAGGAATAGGTGGCCTCTACCTCAATCTGATCAAAGCCATCTACAACAAACCAACAGCCAACATCATACTAAATGGACATAAACTGAAAACCTTCACTTTAAAGTCAGGAACAAGACAAGGATGTCCATTGTCACCACTCCTATTCAACATAGTTCTGGAAGCACTAGCCAGAGCAATCAGACAAGAGAGAGAAATAAAAAGAATAAGG
>PVLD010031151.1:0-16049 GCA_004027595.1 Dinomys branickii | reverse complement strand
GAGACCCCTACCCAGTTCCAACACACCCACTAGTGTCCACAAAATCGTATCCTATCTTGAGAGACCTACATTCCATCCCCAAGGTACATGCCCACTTCTCCCAGGGGACCCCACCAATCCCACAGAGCCCTTGCCCAGGTCCATGCCATCCCTAGGGCCCTGCTCCTCACGCAGGCCAGCCTTCAAAGGTGGAAACAGTGAACAGAGCCATCATGGCTGAAAGGACATTGTCAAAGTTGAAATCACTGTTGACCCAGAGCCGTTCCCGGACCAGGGGGCGTGACACATCTCCGTCAGGATAGATCAGGAAGGAGCCCCTGTGGAAGTTGCAGACAGGCTAGGTGTGTGAAGAGGGTTGGGAAGCTGTGGCAAAGGGTCTGAAGTCTCTAGCATGGAGGTAGCAGGGCATGGTTGTGGAGCTAGACAACCTGGGTTCAAATCCTGCCCCTCCATTTCCTGCCTGGGTGACTGTGGACCTTTAACCTCTCTGTGCTTCCATTTCTCCCACTCATGCAATGAACTGAATAGCAGAGCCCAGTGCTTGGCTTGTCACAAGGGTTAATTAAGTCATTAAATGAGATTAATGTCTGGCACATAGTTGATGCCATATCATCACACTTGTGGTGATAATGGGAAGCAATGCTTGCCGGTACCTAACATTTGTCAGTACTAACTATATACCAGGCACTGTGTTCAGGGAGTCACTGTACAGTGTAATCCATGTGCCTTGCAGTAATTCATGATTCTGCGCAATGAACTTGGGAGACAGGTACTCTTTTTATTCCCAATTTTCAGCTGAGCTAAATGGAACTCACCAAGGTTAAGAAATACTCTCAGACCTCATGAAGCAGGTTTGAACCAGAAACATGTGGCTTGATAGCCCATTGCATAACCACTACCCTCTGCAGGAGGAAGCTGGGCACTTGGAGCAGGGGAATGTAGATAACTCTGGGAATGCGGACAGGGGCTTGATGGTGGTCCCTGGAGGTATCTGAGGATGGGGTTAGATTTGAGGGCCTCTGCATTTCTTGTTAAAGCTCTGGGGGTGCGTTTTGAGCTCTTGGGGGCCTTGAGAAGATTTAGGGGTCCTTGTACTTCTTGAGAGGAGGCTCTTGGGGCCTTAGGGGCCTTGGTGAGGTCTAGGGGTCCTGGGTTCCATGGAGGGCAAGGCCTCAGACACTCACTTGCATTCTTTGGGCGTGTGTTTGGCCTCATCAGTACAGCTGTAGAATTTCCCCTGTAGACAGGACATCTGTCAAGCAGGTTTGCACTTGACTTCTCATCTTGACTTCAACCTGGGCCTCCCTGCAGCATTTTCCTACCTTGAAGAGCTGCACGCCGATGCAAGCGAACATGAACTGCAGGAGTGTGGTCACGATCATGATGTTCCCGATGGTGCGGATGGCCACGAACACACACTGTACCACGTGCTGCACACATCCATGCATATGGTTGATGGGTAGTGGAGGCCACAGTGGCCAGGGAGTGGGGACTCTGGTGATAGGTGCAGCTCAGGGATTTGGGCTGGGGATGTGTGATCAGGAACATGTGGCCAAAAGGTAATGATGTGGGCTAGGGCTGTGTGGGCACGAACCGGGAATCAGCATTTGCCAGACAAGGATATGTGGCCACATGTCAGGGACCCAAATTAGGGAAATGTGGCCACCAGCAAGGAATGTCTGGTAACTTGCACAGGATATAGGTCCAGCCACATGGTGAGTGGTAAGGATGTGTGACTATGTGTCAGGGCCAGGATGCATGGTTATGCATTGATGCAAATGGTCAGTTTGATCAATGATCCTGGCCCAGGGGCACATAGGGCAGGGCCCTGCGGGTCTGGGTGAGATGGGCTCACCTTCAGCCCCTTGGCTCTGTTGATGGCTCGGAGGGGACGCAGTACTCGGAGTACTCGCAGGATCTTCACCACGGAGATGGCGCTGGAACTGGGGAAGAGGCAGTCCTTAGCCCTGACTCTCGGGGCCAGACCAGGCCCTGGGGTGGACGGGGTGGTGTCACTTACTGGATGCCGAAAGAGATGAGGGACACACTGACCACCAGCAGATCCAGCAGGTTGAACCAGCTGCGGCAGAAGGAGCCGCGGTGCAGGAAGGCCCCAAACACCGTCATCTGGGGACCAGAGGACACAAGGCTAGACTTCAGACCCGGGGAAAGCTGTGGAGGTGAGGGGAAGGGAGCAGGGAGGCAGGCTGTAGGGGCAGGTGGGGAGTGTATCGGGGTAACTGGGGGTATGTTTGGGGGCGTCTTAGTCACCTTTAGTAGAATCTCCACAGTGAAAATGGACGTGAAGGCATAGTCAAAGTACCCCAGAATCTGGGGGAGGGAGGAAGAGGGTCAGTCACTGAGTCATGACTGAAAGGGACTGTCGGTGTGCATGTGCCTCTCTGTGTAAGTTTTGCCCCCTCTATCCCTCATTATCCTGAGGGACTTCTGTATAAGCTAAAGGTTAGATTATCAGGGAGATGAGGGCACAAATTTGGTTCTTTTTGCTGGTGCTGGGGATCTTACTGAGGGCCTCATGCATGCTAAGCAAGTGCTCTACCAGTGAGCTATACCCCACCCTTAGGACTTAAATTTGGTGTGTGTGTGAGGGGGGGCATAGCTCTGGGGATTAAATCCAGGGCTCAGCAACCCCACCTTTAATTTTTTTTTTTAATTTTGAGATAGGGTCTTGCTAAGTTGCCCAGGCCGGGCTCAAACTTGCTGCCCTCCCTCCCTCAGCTTCTCAGCGCTAGGATTTTTTTTTTTTTTTTTTAGCGCTAGGATTAGTGTGCCACCATGCCTGCTTTTTTGAGAAGGGGTCTTACTATGTAGTTCAGGCTGGCCTCGAACACACTGTCTAGCCCAGGTAGCCCCGAACTCCCAACATTCCTCCCAGTGCTGGGATTACAGGCACATGCCATCACTCCCTCCTTATTTATTTTCTTTTCTGTGCTGGGGATGAAACCCAGGGCCTTGTACACCATAGGCAAGCACTCTACCACAGGGCAACACCCCTGGCCCTAGTGTTCAAATCCGAACTCCTCTCTCTCACCCAGCTACACAGATGCCTTTGGCCTGCCCAGTCTCTGGGCACAACCTTCTTGCCCTGAGTCAACTATTGACCCCTATGTGGCACCTCCCCAAGTGTGTGGTACACATGGTACCAGCGGGCACTGCAGTCACTGTTGCTATTGATCCTCTTGCTCAGCCCAGTTAGGGCTCTTCATCCTGTCTCCACCCTGGACCTGGCTTTTGCAGAGCATGACACACCAGGCATGCTCCCCCCGACCCCAGACGTAGGCTCACATGGTTGCGGAAGGAGTGGGCTCGGATGGGGTCCTCGGCGGCCAGCGACACGCTGCTGAGGATGATGAACACCAGGATGAGGTTTGTGAAAATATGGTGGTGGATGAGGGTATGACAGGCCCTCCTCAGCCTGGGGAGTTGGGAGAGGGCTGCGCTCAGAACCTGGACCTCAGGTCACCACGAAGGACCTGAGGGATACAGCTTGCCCTGCCCCTGCTTGGCAGCTCCTTGGCCTGCTGCTGCCCCAGCCCCTCCTGGCCAGCCTGGTGCTCACGGGTTGGTTTGGCTGAGGCAGAAGAAGGCGCTGCCCTCAGGGATGGGAACCACCTTCTCTTTGGGTACAACTTCCTGCAGGAGTTCCACATGCCCCACACCTCCTTCCTCTTCCTCTTCTTCCTCTTCCTCCTCCTCCACTCCTGGCACTGGAAAAAGAGCAAAAGGGAAAATTCACTGAGAAAATGGCTGCAAAGCACAAAGCACCAGGAACAGTTCTTGTGATATGGCCAGCCTTCCTATTTCTTTTCCAGAATGTCAGGTCCTCAGGGAAGGGCCCTGGGTCTGTGTCATTTACTGCTGTGTGCCCAGCCTTTAGAACCATGGCAGGGACCCAGCACGAGCTCAGTGAGTATGTGCTTGGTAAATGTTATCTGTTCACACCATTTTATAATATGAGTAAAGACTGACAAGTTCCCTAATCAAACAAAATATCTGCATCTTCTTTAACTTCAGTGGCCCCACATGTTGCTGGCCACACAGCAAGCTCATTCTTTTCCAGATGACCTTGAAAAAGGCTGCTCCCCAGAGAGGAAGGCGTCAGGGATCAGGAGCACCTGGGCTCGGTCCCCAAAGCCCGCCCATCCTCCACCTGGCCCCGCTGGCTTGCCTGCTCCTTCACTCTTTGCACCCTCCTCTTCCTCATTCTCCCTGCTAGGCACCTGGGGACAGAGAGAGGGCAGTCACTGACGGTGGCAGAGCCTGGGGAATGGACATGGGGGAAGCGCAGAGGGGCGAAATGAATAGGCGGAGGATGAGGGTTGGGGTGCAGGGTGTAGACAGCCCTCAGGCTTCTAACTCACCAGCGTGCCATTTTCCTGCGGGCTGTCTCCCTCGCAGCCCTTCTCCCTGCAGGAGTAAATGGGGGCTGATTGCTACCAGTGGCGCAGATGGGCAAGGCTGCAAGGCTTGGAGCGGTCCTGACAAACCTGCCTTCCCTTCCCTCCAGCCCTCCTTTCCTCCTTCCCTCGCCCCTTCCCTCCTCCTCCAGTCTATTCTCACAGCAGCCAGAGGGAGCTGTGAAATCCTGTGTGGCATACACACCCGGCTCACAGCCTTCCCAGTGCTGCTCTGCCACCAAGAACAAAAGCTGACATCTCACCCTGGTCCCGAATGCTTCAGTACAGCCCCTCCCCCCCCCACCATATGATCTCACGTCCTACCATTTTCCTTGCTAAGGCCATTCCTGCCTCACTGGTGATTTTTTTGTGTATTCATTTACTTGCAGTACTGGGTTTGGAGCCCAGGGCCTTGTACACAGTAAGCAAGTGTTCTACCATTGGGCCATGGCCCTAGCTCTGGTATTTTGTTCTGAATGTCATAACATTACTGCCTCAGGACCTTTGCACTTGCTGTGCTCCAGATATTTACTTTATTTAGGTCTCTGTTCAAATGTCTCCTCCTCATAAAATCCTCCCTAACCAAAGTAGCAATCATTTCTCTCTTTCTTTTCATTCTTTTTCTTTATCACTTATTATTGACATATTTATTATATTATATATTAATTTCTTTGTATTTTGCTTGCCTTCCCCAATTACAATGTCAGCTCCATGAAAAGCAAGGACTCTTTCTGCCTTGACCCCTGCTGTTTCCATGGCATTTACAACAGAGTCTGGCACAAACTAGGTGCTCAACAAATACATATAGAACGAGTGAGGCCTGGAAGCCTGCATCTGGAGGTGGGGATTAGCAGGGTGATTAGAGGCATCTCTGCGGTGTAGGATGTGTTTGGGGTTTCCAGCCAGGAATCTCAGGGACAGAATGTCTTGGGGGCTGAGTCAGCCCTCACCTGCCCTTGTCTTTGGCAGTGCCTGCATCCCCACTGGCCAGGTTATCCACAGCGATGGCAAGAAACACATTCAACAGGATATCTGGGGAGAGCTCAGGTTACGAAGATGGAGAAGCAGCCTGCCCGCAGACTGTTTGGGTCCCCGGCCACCCTGCTCCCCACCTTCCAGCCTCCCGAATTCCAAGGATACAGTTGCCACAGATGAAGAGGATGATGAAATAGACGCACACAAGCATCCCTGGGAAGAAGGGGCCACCGTAGGCCATGATGCCGTCATACATGACCACATTCCAGTCCTCTCCCGTCAGGATCTGGGGTTGGGATGTCACCATGAAGCTCTTGGGAACCCCTGCAACACTCGGGTCCCCCTAGTCCCCCCCCGCCAAGGTCTTCAGGTCCTACCTGGAAGACAGTAAGGAGGGCCTGGGGGAAGGTGTCGAAGGTGCTTCGCTTGGTGTGGGTCTGGTCGAAGTTGAACTTGCCCCCAAACAGCTGCATGCCAAGTAGGGAGAAGATGATGATAAAGAGGAAGAGGAGCAGCAGCAAGGATGCGATGGATTTCATGGAATTGAGCAGGGACGCCACCAAGTTGCTTAGAGATGCCCAGTGCCTGTGGCAGAGACGGAAGGGACAGGGTTGACTGCGCAGCCCTAGGGAGTCAGCAGCCAGAGCTGGGCTCTAGTCTGGGGGCTGCTGGGGCAGGGTGGGTTCAACTAGGCTTGATGTGAAGGCTGGGAGTGATTTTGGAGTTCGGCTGTGGTAAGAGTGAGACAGGAAGGGACAACTGAGTTTGGGTTAGGGCTGACACTGGGGCGCAATGGGAGATGAGGTTAGGATGGAGGTTACTGGAGGCTGAATGCAGAGCCTTTGCACTGAGCTATATATATATATATATTTATCTATCCATATCTATCTATCTGTCTATCTATCTACATCTAGACCTGCATTTTGTCTTTTGAGGTAGGACCTCTCTCATGGGCTGGGCTTGAATTTGCAATCCTCCTGCCTCAGCCTCCCACATACTGGGACTACAGGTGTGTGTAACTGTGTCCTGCTAGGATAGAGGTTTTTTTTTTAATGTTTTGTTAGGTTGGGATTTTTTGAGATAGGGTCTCCCTATATAGTGCAGGCTAGCCTTGAACTCACTATGTAGGCCAAGCTACTTTCAAACTCATGGTGATCCTCCTGCTTCAGCCTCCCTAGTGCTGGAATTACAGGGGTGTGAGACCACACCCAGTTTAAAATGGAGAATTAAATGGGAGCTGGTGAAGCTGGAATTGGGTTTCAGGTTGGGGCTGGGATGTGCAGGGGACAGGATTGTAGAGCTCTGGGGTTGGAGAGAGGTTGTGATTGAGGGTTTGGAGAGAAGGGATGGGAATGAGACTGGGGCTGGGCCAGGGAATGCGGCTGCAGTCGGCTCGGGCTGAGGATGTCAGGGTGGTGTGTGAGGATAGAGAAGGGCATTGTAGCTGGTGGTGAGTGACGGGGATCGGCTGGGGGTTAGGGAAGCAGTGGGAGTTGGGCTGGCCTTGACACTGGATGCCCATGGGCTGTGGATGTGGATGGCACACAGCTGTGCTGGGGTTAGAGCTGGTGTTGTGGTGGGACCTGGGGACAAGATTCAGGGTGGTAATGAGTTTGCAGATGTGCTTGGGGGTAATGTTAGAGAGAGCAGATGGAGTAGATGCTCTCTCTTGTAGACTCATCTCCACGAAGGTTGGAACTTTTGCCTGCTTTATTGATTGATTGTCTTTTTGAGACAGGGTCTCGCTGTGGAGTTCAGGCTGGCCTTGAGCTCACTGTGTAGTCCAGGTTGGCCTCAAACTTGCAGTGATCCTCCTGCCTCAGCCTCCTGAGTACTGGGATTACAGGCAGGTGCCTCTTTCACCTGCTTTGATTACTGGTGTTTCCCTGGGGTCCAAGAGAGTGCTCAGCACATGGCAGGTGCTCAATGGATGTTTGCTAAATGAATGGTGATGCAGATGAAGTTATTACTGGCGCTGTGTCTGGGGCTCCAGACTCTTCCCCATACACACCTGGTAACCTTAAAGATCCTGAGAAGACGCACACACCGCAGCACTGAGATGCCAAGGGGCTGCATGGTGCCCACCTCCACCAAAGTGGTCTCCAGGATGCCCCCACAGACCACGAAACAGTCAAAGCGGTTGAAGAAGGAGGAGACGTAGACAGAAGGACCCAAACCATATAGCTTGAGAAGCATCTCTGCCGTGAACAGACAGAGCAGCACTTTGTTGGCGTACTCTGTGGAGAGAAGGGCTGCGGTAACTGGGCTGGCTGCTTTACAGGGTGATGCATGGGAAGGTAGGGGCCGTGGGGTGATCTTGGGTAGCTGCTATCAGGTCAGGTCTAGGCTGGGCATAGGGTTGGGGTTAGGGATTGAGGTGAGTTTGTAGGTAAGGTTTTGAGGAGCCTGGAAACGGGGCAAGGGGCAGAGTTGGGGTGGGATAAGAGCTGGCTTTATAAAGAATTTGTTTATGTGGGCCATGCAATGTTCTAAGCACTTTTTATTGCAACTCTTTTTTTTTTTTTGGTCTTTTTTGAGACAGGGTCTTGCTATGCAGTTCAGGCTGGCCTTGAGCTCACTTTGTAGGCCAGGCTGGTCTCGAACTCACAATAATCCTCCTGTCTCAGGCTCCCAAGTCCTGGGATTACAGGCGTATGCCACCAAGCCTGGCTCTATTGTAACTTTTTAATCCTCTCAACCACCCGGGGGTGTGGACACTATCACCATGTTAATTTTGTGGATGGGGAAACTGAGGCACAGAAGGGTTAGCCTGTCCAGACAATGTGGAGTTAAGGGCCTGGATTCTGGGACCAGGTTACCTGGTTTGTATTTTCTGGCTTGGTCACTCAGGAGCTGCGTCCCAGATTAGTTCCTTAACACTTCAGTCCCTTGGTGACCAGTACCCTGCGCCTTAGTACTTAATTCACACAAAATTATGGTGAGGAGAGATTGAGTTTTTACTTACATGTGAAGCACCAAGAACAGGGCTTAATGCCATATAAGTGGAAGCTGCAAGGTAGGTTGGGACAGGCTGAGGTTTCTGTATTTCTCTGGGTGGGAAGCAGTGTCTGGTGTCTGAGGCTCCCTAGAGACCGTGTATGTGAACTACTGGGGGAGGGAGTAGGAGCTATGGGAGAGGGCTGTCAGGCTGGGGGGCGCTCACCCTGAGTTTGGGTGAGCCACACGGGCTGCCCGTGGTGCTCTGAAGCGATGGTCAGAGTGTTGAGGAAGACGAGCAGCAGCACAGCCCAGTAGCAGGCATTGGACTTCACAGCCCGCCGGCAGCACGCCCGGAGGCCCTGGTTGGCCCTGCGGAGGCGGCGGCTGGGAGGAGTGAGAGTTCACTGTTGAGATGGCTGACAGGCCGTGGGGGGCCGGGGTGGGGGGCAGAGGTCATGGAGGACTTGGAGGTGGGGGCGTCTCAGAGCTGCAAGGCCGAGAAGTTGCACAGGTTTCCCAACTCACCAGACCCGAGTTTTCATGATCTTGTTCCTGGAAAGAAGGGGAGGATAAGGAGGTGTCATAAGAGCCCAACAGGGAGTCTAGTCAGTGGCTGGGGCCTGAGGTCAGGGGCTGGGGTTCAGCCAGGGGCCAAAGTCAGGACTGGGGTCTGACTTGGTCTGCGCTGGTCAGGAGTCGAAGGCTGGGGACGCTCACAGGCAGCGTGTGCAGCTAGCCAGAGCTCCTTCCTCTTCGTCCTCCTCGCCTGGGGTCTCTGTCATGGAGCCAGTGTCACTGGCTGGAAGGCTGGCTGTGGGTCAAATGGGGACAGAGGTTAGGACCTGAGTCCCTAGCTCCTACGTTTGGTTTTCTCCTTTGCCTGACCACCCCACCCCTGCTCTGACTGGGTCTGGCTAGGCCCCCACCATGGCTGCTGGTGGAGTGTGTGGAGCGAGTGGAGTGACTGAACCAGTGCAGGCGTCCACGCCTCCTATTGGTCAGTTCGGCCAGCTGTGGTCCTGTGGGGACAGAGAGTACAGTTGAGAAGGACGGCCTGAGGCAGAGTTAGGGCCACATCTAGGGTAAGAGGTGTTATCTGCAGTCTTTGTGTCTCAGGTTGGGTCTAGATTCTGTGTCCTGAGCCAGAGCTAGGAGCTGGCCCCAGAATGACCAGAGCTTGGGGCTGGGTCACGGGGGATGGGCAACATCTGAGGCAGGAATGGAACAGGCCATGGGCCAGACTAGGTTGCCTACGATGGCCAGCTTGACCCTCTTCAGCCATAGAACCCAAGTTGCCATCTGCTGAGGGGTCTTTGAGGTCCAGCTCCTCAGCTTGCGTGATCCAGTCCAGGTAGCCTCTCAGGTCCTCCTCCATCTGCTGCTTCTCTCGAAGCTTCTGAAAGTCCCCTCTTGCCTTTGCCTTCTCTCTCTCCTTAGAGAACTCTCTGAGGAAGAAAGGTAGAGGGTCAGGTGAGAGAACCGCCCCAGGCCCCTTGCCTTTACCATTCCAGCCACATTAGCCTCCTTGCTGCTTTTTTTTCTTTTTGGTACCAGGAATCAAACTCAGGACCTTGCGCTTGCCAGGTAGGTGCTTGTGCCACTGAGCTCTATCCCTGGCCCCTCTAGCTGCTCTTTGAACTTGCCAAGCACATCTGGCCTCTGAGCGTTTGTGCTGGCTGTTCCTGTTGATTGGAACACTTCCCTCAGAGAGCTGCATGGCCCCATCCTCATTTCTTGCACGTTTTATTCACACAACACCTTCTCAATGAGGCCTGTCCCAGTGTCCCTGTTTTTTCTCCTCTCTTCCTCCCTTCTTCTCCTCCTCTTTCCTGCAATACTGGCAACTGAACCCAGGGGCACTCTACTTCTTTTTTTAAAAATTTTTTTATTTTTTTTATTTAAAAAAAAATAAAAGCACAAAAACATATTAACAAACAGACACAAATTAACATAAGAAATAGTACAATCAAAACTGATTTACAGACAAGGTCTACTTCTGAGCTGTATCCTTAGACATTTTAATTTTATTTTGAGACCAGGTCTCACAAAGCTGCTCAGGCTGGCCTTGAAATTTTGACTCTCCTGCCTCAGCTTTTCTAGTAGTTAGGATTACAAGTGTGCACTACTTTACATGGCATGATGGTCCTATGTCCAATTGTGGAATGTCCCTCTCCCTATCTATATCTTTTCTTTTCACAGCACATATTCTGCACGTGGACATGTGTGTACACTGCACACACACTGTGTCTGTTGCTATTGCCTGTGTCCCCCATTAAATGAAATATGCAGGAAGGCAGGGGTTTTCATGTCTTGCTCCATTCCTAAAACAATGCCTCACACAGAAGATGTTTACATGGAATGGTTGAGTGAAGGAACATTACAGATGGGGGTTGATGGATGGGTAGGAGTTTGCCAGCACAAAAAGGGGACCGCAACTGCAGAGGTGGGGGAGAATGTCTAGGTCTCTCACCCACTCAGGACACCAAGCACAAGGTTGAGGACGAAGAAGGACCCAAAGATGACCAGGCTCACAAAGTACACCCAAGGCAGCTCATACCCCATGGCATCCTGCATCTGGGAAGAGAGAGCATATACTTCCTGAGGGCAGGTAGACATGCTCCCTGGAGCTGGGGAGAAGGGGCACCAGCAGCCTCTGAGCTTCGTGCCCACTGTCCACCTCACCCAGTACAGGACGTCGGTCCAGCCTTCCATGGTGATGCATTGGAAGACTGTCAACATGGCGAAGAAGAAGTTATCAAAGTTGGTGATGCCGCCATTGGGCCCTGGCCAGCGCCCGCGGCATTCGGTCTGGTTCAGGGTGCAGGCGCGTCCCGAGCCGGAAGATGCACAGGGAGAGGGATCCTCCTCCGCCTCCACATCTGCTGGAAAACTAGGGCTGGGGCTACGTGGCAACCCACCCGCAGTCCCTGCTACTCAGGAACCCACCCTCCTAGGAAGTTTGACTTAGGGTCTTAGATTTTTCTAAGGCAGAGCAATCTCTGGAGCCCGATCCCTGCAAGGTCAGAATTCAGAACCACTGGGAAGCTGTAAATACCCCCATAGGGATGAGGAGGGAGACTGCAAATGCCGGATACAGTGGCAAATGACCCAGAGGCCTGAGCCAGAGGGCGGGGTCTTGAGTATAGGGGTGGGGATTGGTCATCTAGGGGTGCAGCCTGAGCCCGGGTTTAGGCTTGTGAATTTGGGTGCGCGTCGTGAGAACTGGATGGGGTCCGGGAGGCTGGGGAGGGGGCGTGTCCTGTCCTGGGAGGGGTAGGCTAGCTGACCAGATCCCAGGAAGTAGCACGTCTTGTGCATGCGTCCGAGGAACAGCTCCAGTCCGATGATGGCATAAATGATAATGACGAAGAGCACGAGCAGGGCGATGTGCAGCAGCGGCACCAGCGCCTTCATGATGGAATTTAGCACGATGTGCAGGCCTGTGGGACGCGGGGCGGGCTCAGCTCAGCCCCACCCCAGCCCATCCCCATCACCAACCCCCAGCGGAAGGAATGCCGCTTACTCGGGACTCCTGACACCAGCCTCAGTGGCCGCAGCACCCGGAACGCCCGCAACGCCTTCACATCGAAGCCCCCCGGCTTCCCTCCAGTATGCGGGGCGTCACCTGGCCGCCCAGGTCCCTGCTCCAGCAGCACGCTGAACAGCCTGATGGAGGAGCACGGGACCGGGACGCGGGGTCAGGCCTTGGACTCCCCTCCACCCCTCATTTCTGCTCAGAAAAGCACAAGCCTTTGTAACTGGAAATGAAAACGATTTTCAAATATGTTAACATTCCTGATTCTGGCTTCTGAATGAGGGCGCCCTGAAGCAGTCGTTTCCCCGAGCTGGGAGTTCAGCGGGTCTGGGGGTAGGAAGTCGAACTAGGGTAGGGAGTCCCTCACCCCGCAGACACGCACCCGACCACGACGATGATGAAGTCGAGCAAGTTCCAGCCATTGCGGATGTAAGCGCTAGGGTGGAGCACCAGCCCATAAGCCACAATCTTGAGCACCGTTTCCACAGTGAAAATCACCAGAAATACGTACTCCACCTGTTCCTGGGGTGGATTCGGGGCAGGGGTGTCCGAAAGTTATTTGGGGGCGGGTTTTGACCTGTAGGAGTGGAGCAGGGGGTGCAGGGTTGGGAGGGAGAGTAGGGCTGGGCGGGTCGGAGCGGGGCGGCGGGGCCAGAGTTGTGCCTCTGCTGGGGCTTTATCTGGCTGGAGACCTGCCGGGCCTTACCAGGTTGTGGTTGGCGGTGTTGGAGTCGTCCTCTGGGAAGGGGATGTAGACCCCGAGGGCCACGCAATTGGCAAAGATGGTCAGCAGGATGAGGATGTCGAAGGGCCTCAGGTGGACACAGTCAAGGACCCAGACAGAGCAGCCTTGGAATGGACCTTATCTGGTCGTGTCCCCCCGCCCCCAACTCAGTTCTTGGCCCTTGACCCCTGATGACCTCAGCGCTCCTCCCTTCCAGCCCTGACCCAATCCTTGACTCCTGGGACCCTGGTGACCCTTATACCAGAGTGCAGCCCCTGGCCTTTCAGGATACTTCCATTCTACGATGCTGATGCAGGACTGCCGAAGGGGATTGGCCAGCGTGAGGCAGAAGAGCGCCCTGGGTGACCGCTGGGCACTGGCCACTGCCACCATCTTGTGCTTACTGTGCTGAGTCCTTCGTCTAGGTGTCCCCAGGCCTGCTGCCCCACTATCAGCCCCCACAGCTGGAGGCCTGGGGTACAGCCCCCACTCGGGACCAGGTCCTGCCCCATTGGCTGGGCTGGGCTCTGGAGTCACGTCTGTGTGGAGAAACAGCCAGGAAGTGGTAGGACATTAGGGCAGTCATAGCTGCCTCCTGCCTGATCCCATCCCTCTGAAAGGAAAGAAGAGTATATGACACTAGGGAGAGTTGGGGGTGCTCAGGGTCAGAACTGGGGCAAGAGTTAGTGTTGGGATTAATATTGGGGGTGGAGTGAGAATTTATATGGGAGAGGAGGTGAGGGTTCTTTTCCAAGTGATGCAGGATTTGACTGGGCATAGAGTTTAAATTGCCTTGTGATGGGCTTCAGTTTATAACTGGAGGCAAATTTAAAGTTAATTTGAGCAGTGGATTTAAGCAGTGCGTATAGATGGGAGTGGAGTTTGGCTGAAATTTGGGGTCAGGACTGGGTATTTGAATGAGTTGGGATTAGAATTAGGATCAAGGTTAGGGCTTAAGTTTTGAGTGGGATTTGAGTTTTGCATTGGGCTTTTGCATCTAAGGCTACTTCCAGTTCACATGGCTTTGTTTTGGCTTTTCAGGGGTGGTTGATTGGCCTGGTTAAGAGCCCAAATTTTGGGTAAAAGAAGCTGTCTGAGTTTAAATCCTGGTTCTATTGTTTGGTAGCTATGTGTCACCTTGGGCAAATTAGGTAATCCTGAGCCTCAATTTCCCTTTCTGTATAATGGAACAATAATAAAGGTTCCTACACTATAAGGGTGTTGTGAGAATTAAGTGAGTTTAGTATTCAGAGGAATGCCTGGCATGTAGTATTAGTCCCATTTTGCAGATGAGGAAATCAAGGGAAAAAGGTTAAATCACTTACTGAAGTGGCTGATTCAGCAGTCAAACCCAGTTAGTCTGACTCCAGAGCCCGGTACTGCTATCAGGTGTGTTCTTGCTCTATATTCGTTTAGCCTTGATTTTTAAGGAAAGGTCTGTGCTCTCTCTGGGAAATCACAGACTACAGTCACTAAGAACACTGGCACCTAGGGGTTGAGGTTGAGGCTAGGTGACTTTTAGAGTCCATGGTAAG
Organism: Dinomys branickii; assembly: GCA_004027595.1. Lineage (NCBI taxonomy): Eukaryota > Metazoa > Chordata > Mammalia > Rodentia > Dinomyidae > Dinomys > Dinomys branickii. The sequence goes on along the minus strand of PVLD010031151.1, from coordinate 1,922 downwards.
GTTTGCAACCAGGGTAGGGTTTGGACTCTGGCTGGGGGTTGCCTTCTGGGTGGAAAGGTTTGGGGCTGGCTTTGGAGTTGGAGTTGGGATGGACACTAGGACAGGAGTCCGGGTTGGGACTGAGGTTGGGTCTCACTTGGAAATTAAGTCTGTATGGTGGGAGAGCAGTATCTGGATCAGCCTGAGCATCTGGGCTCAGCGGGTGAAGAGTTTGTGTTTGGGACCGGCTGGGCTGGGAGTAGGGTGATGTGATTTTTGCCCCTCTGGAGGCTGTCCCAGGGTACGGGCCAGTGGGCAGTGGGTGGGTCAGAGGGCCAGGGGTGGAGCAGAGCCCAGGCTTGCTCCAAGGGTCTGTAGGGGTGGATGGCTGCTCTCACCTTTCCTGCCTTCGGATTCCGACATCCTCCTCTGGAGATTGAAGGGCCATCTGCACACAGCCCCCCTGTCCTCCCCCAGCTTTGGAGAGATTAAGGTCACAGGGCGGGGCAATAACAGTGTCCAACGGGAGAGTGAGCAGGGGCACAAATGGGACACTTGTGGGCTGGAGCCCGACAACAGAAAAGACACTGATTGTTTACCAAATAGATGCAAGAAGTTAGAAACTAAATTAAGAAAAATGATATTATTTTCCAGTAGTATCTGAAATTTGAAGTACATACGCACACACACACAAAACCCACCCTGACCCAACATATGTGCAATATCTCTGTGGCAAAAAGATCAAATATTAAAGGAGACCTAAAAATACAGAAATATATGTATAGAAATATATGGTGTAACCTTGAAATACTCAGTAGTGAGTGATAATCAGTTCTTTCCAAAGCAATCTAGAAATTTAATGCAATCCAACAAATATTTCCAAAGATTTTTCCATGGAATTTGACAAATTGCTTCTAAAATGTGTATCAGTGTACAAAGGTCCTGGGAAAGCCAAACTCCTTTGAAAAAGAACAAGATTGGAGAGTTGACCATTTTTTAAAATATGAAAGCTTGTATAAAGCCACAATCATAAAGAACAGAATATAGTTCAAAACCGAGCCACATATTCAACCACCTGATTTATATAAATATCGGCACTACTGGGTAGTAGTTAAATAGTTTTTTGCTGTGTCATTCTTTGGAGTGTACAAATGTGCAGAGCATATTAAAATGAAACCCTTAAAGAATAAAATGAAACAGTGAATGCATGAAGACTGGTAAATGTGGGCTGGAGATATGGCTCAGTGGCACAGCACCTGCCTGGCAGGTAAGAGGTTGTGAGTTCGGTCCTTGGTACCAAAAAACACAAAAAACATGAAACCCCAAAAAACTGACAGACTGGTAACTGTAATTTACATGGTGCTTTGTTACTGTATTATGTCAGCCATATAGCACAATCTACTTTAAGTAATTGTGTTTTAATCCTAGGAAGCAGATACTATAATAGCCTTTAAAAAAATAGTCCTTTTTTTTTTTTTTTTTGAGACAGGGTCTCACTATATAGTTCAGGCTGGCCTTGACCTCACTATGAAGCCCAGGCTGGCCTCAAACTCGCATTGATCCTCCTGCCTCAGCCTTCAGAGTGCTGGGATTACAGGCCTGTGCTACCACACTCGGCCACTGGCTTTATTTTGTAGATGAGGAAAGGGAAGGAAGAAGTCGCTTTGTGTTAAAATCCCTGCTCTTCACTTGTACATTTGTGTGTGTGTGTGTGTGTGTGTGTGTGTGTGTGTGTATTAGTGGGCACTGAACCAGGGCCTTTACGCTGAGCTGCACCCCCAGCACCTTCCCCGCCCCTGCCCTTTTTGAGACAGAGTCTCATTATGCAGTTCAGGCCTTGACCTCACTTTGTAGCCCAGGCTGGCCTCAAACTTGCAACGATCCTCCTGCCTCAGCCTCCCAAGTGTTGGGATTACAGGCGTGTGCCACCACACCCAGCGAGC
>PVLD010031150.1:0-16049 GCA_004027595.1 Dinomys branickii | reverse complement strand
CCCTGGGTTTAATCCCTAGTGCCAAAAAAAAAAAAAAAAAGAAAAAGAAAGAAAGAAAAGAAAAGAATAGGTTCAAGTGTAAATGTTTATTTAGAATGAGAAAATAAATCAACATAAGCTATAAAAATTTAACAAGTAACAAAAGTCATAAAATCCCAAATTCTGTTTTTATTAACTTTCCCCCACATTTCTGGCTACCTACTCTTTGATCACCTCTCTACAGGACAACAATTTCACATACTTTCTATGGAGAGGACAGGAAGATGAGCAAGTCCTTCTCTCCCCAGCACGAGCTCCTCACATTAGTTAGTTTTCCTTACGGATAGTTTCGAAAAAGTTTCATCTCTACAGTGTGTCATAAGGAAGGTTATGTCAATTTTCAGGATTGTAGCAGTTTCTCTAATCCTTGGCTTTGCTTCCCACAGTTTTAGTTACCCATGTCAACCACAGAAAATATTACATGGAAATTGAAGAAATAAATGATTCATACATTTTAAATTATAGTGTTCTGAGGAGTGTGATGAAGTTTGTCACCGTCTGGGGATGTCCCACCTGGGACGTGAGTCACTCCTTTGTCCAGCATGTCCATGCTGCACATGCCACTGCTCCGTAGTCGCTTAGTGTCTGTTATCAGATGGGTGGTGCCACTGTCGCAGCACTCAAGTTTAAGTAAATTTTATTTCATAGCCTCACACTGTAACGCAATGCCTGTGTCACAGTCTTCTTTTATCTCATCAAGTAGCCATTAGATGATTCTCCACATCATAAGAAAGATAAGCAGAGGGGGGACCACGTTCGCACGCTTTTTGTTATTTTTGTGATATTGTGGTAATTATTCTATTTGTTAGTTATTGTTGACAATTTCTTACTGTACCTAATTCAGAAACCAAATTGTGTCTTGTTGTGTACATAGGAAAATGCTTCCTATATATCAAGTTCAGTACTGCCCAAGATTTCAGGGGTCGGCTGGCAGTCCTGGGACAGATCCACCTTGAATAAGAGGGGACTACTGAATTAACAAATTTGGGGAAAATCCTTGTAAAAGTTCTTTCGTAGATGATCTGTAAGATTTTCACAACACTTCAACTTTTATTCTGTGTGATGAATCTTAAGTCCTTTTAAGTTGACAATATTTATAAACCAGTTTGACACTGATATTCTTGTATGTCACATGAAGAGTTTTATGCTTAGAAAAAAATATTGAACATTCACAGAATCAAGTTGAGAGAAACTACCCTTCATTTTAACAAAACACAACAGTACCTTTCTGTTGCAAGTACAAATTATCTTACTCTTCACCCTTATTTTAATCTTTCGCTTTTGTGCTTTCTGTTTAGGAATCTCCTGATTCTCATTATTGTCTTTGTCAATTTTATTATCTGTGTACTTTTGTCTGTCATGATTCTTTCCTCATCTTCATGATTTTGATTAACAGATATTTATCTTTGTGATATTAAGAAGATATCTTTTGACACCGAACATCACAGCCAGTGTCATTTGCCTTCCATTTACATTTTTTACTTCCACTAAAATAGACTCTGCTTACAAAAGTTAAGTTCATGGAAGATTAATAATTCTGAAAAAATGTACATTAAATTAAAATATACCATGAGAAACCCAAGTACACTTCTAAATTACCTCTATGTTTTATTAAGCTACTTAATTACCTAATTAAATTATTCTTAAACTACCAACAGGGACTTGATGAGTTTTTACAGAACTATCTCTGTAATATTTGTCTCTCCAGGCTGCTTGGCTGCATTAGAGGTCATTTCAGGTTCCAGTTCTCCTGGAAGCAGCATTCACACTCACATGTGTCCGATACATTACTAAGGCAAGTCAAGCACACTAAGACGGCAACTTAGACCACACAGGGCGTCTCACATCCTGGCGAGGTAATCCCATCAGCTCTACAACTGCACCAGTTCTACACTCTGGGAACACAGAGATGCTCATAGATTCAACTTCATTATCTTCATGTAAGGGCACTTGTAATTGTGTGTGCCGCATTACTGAGTAAGTTCCTTATAGGAGAGAACTTCATTTTAACTAAATGCCAATGAATAACATACACACGTTTTACAAATTAAACATCTCATCATTATAAGCATTTTCCACCAACTGGTTTCTGGTCTCTTGTTTCTTCTCCCTTTCCTGCTACCAAAGGATTGCAGATGTATTCATATGAGTTACCATCTCTTGCTCCTGCCAGAGTAGAGTCTATTGAAGCCTCCCTGGTAGACCTTCCTAGCTAGAATGCTATCACATTCAACTCCACATGGGGCAGACAGTGAGTCACATTAACAGATTCGCTAAACTCTTCTCCCAACCTTCCCTCAGTCAATTCATAGTAACACCAACAACTTTCCAGCATACCCAATACTGTCCTGAAATCTTGAACAGCACTACAAGCTAAAGGGAAGGGGTAGTGGCCTGATTGATAAGCAAAATTATTACTTACTTTTAACATGGTACACATTTATATGAATATATAAGGAAATCTCCATATCTCTCTTCCAAGCCTCAGAGGACACAGTCTCAGTAAAGAACTCTAGCTTCTCAACATCATTAACCTCTGTTTGATAGTCATAAACACTCTTAACTTGGATTCCAGGAGAAAACTGGACCTAGCCAAATCCTTTCCTGGACTAAGATTTATCTACAAAATTTCCTTATATGGTAAATCATCAACACTTATTCAGGGGCAAGAAAATTCATTAGGTCTTGATAAATAAATGTTCAGTCTTTTTATAAAAGACCGTACTCTGGTTACACCCAATCCACTCATCCACACCATCTACCCTACTCAATCACCACACGTTGTCCCCTCCACGGAGACAAGTAATCAGGATTCTCCTGAAATATGGAGTATGTTCAAGGCATGGAGTAAGAAGTTCCAAAAAATTCATGCAAAGCATCCATTCATTCTCTACTACATACTGTGTGCTGTCTCACCTGCCAGACACGGAAGACTAAACGAAAGTGCCATCTTGCAGATTATGCTGGATCTAGGGGGGTAGATTACATTAAATAAGTAAACAAATGCCAAAGTAAAAATAATTTTGGAAGATAAAAATACTCATGACAAGACAGCACATGGAAATCACTGTGCAAGGGGAGGGTGGCGGGTTGCTATGTACATAGTGTAATCGTGGAAGGTCGCACCGAGGAGCTGGCATCTGATTTGAGATCTAACTTAAAAGACAACTACAGACAATCAGACACAAGAGAAGTTAAGATAGAGAAATCCTCACGTACAAAGGCCCTGAGATAGAAAGAATATTGATATAAAGGACAGAAAGGAAGCTGATGGGGTTGGAGGAAAGCAGAGAATGATTGATAACAAATGACTTCAGAGAGGTTGACAGGGGACGGGTCTCAAGAGATCCACGGAGGGTCTCTTCAGAGCATGACAAGAAACCACTGGGAGGGTTTTGAACCAGAAAATCACACAGCTTGGTTTCTATTTCCAGTGATCATCCTGACCACTATACAGAGTCTTACAGGGGACCCAGAACAGAAGTAGGGTTACTGGGACAATTATTTCTATTGTCCAGTAGGGGACAGGGATGGCAGAAACTCCCAGGGGTGAGAAGAGAGGAAGAAGCAAGTGGGTGGATTTAGGATGTGCTGTAGGTTGAACTGGATATGGGGAACAGCAATGGAGAAAAACACAAGGTGTGACTCCTGGGTTTTGGGGCTGTGGACCTCTGCGGTTTGTCATGGTGGTACCATTTCCCAAAGTGGGCAGGACTGGGGAGACAGAGGGGTGGACAAGTCAAAAATTGAAAGTTGTGTTGTGGCCTTTATGTTATGGTTGATACATTGTATCAACTTGGGGAGCCTAGAGGTTTGGCTAAGTGACTCAGCAGTTCTGCGTCTTGGGGTAAAAAGGACACGCCCTTCCCCTTCTGGGATGTTGTTTATTGTGTTAATTTGAGAAGTTTAGAAGGTTAACTCTGTGACTCAGAAGGGAGCCAGGGTGCTTACTTTATATTCATCCTGAGCCTGTGCAAGAGGAAGGCATGCAGAGGGTGTACGTGTAGAGGACAGTCCTCACCTTCAGCTTGGTCGTCTCTGGGCTTTGGTGTAGACTGTTCGGCTTCCACCTGGGGCTCTTCAGCCTTCTGGTGTTGGCTCTCCGGCTTTCATCATAGATTCTTCAGTATTCCATCGCAGACCCATCCACCCTTTGATATGGACTTGCACGGACGCTGCAGTGAGCTGCAGGCCCAGGGCTGGGCTCTTCAATCTCCAGTGTGCAGACACCCTTAGCACACTTCCTCCTCCAACCCTGTAGCTGACCACTGTAAGCCAGACTTGTAATTTCTTGTACATTTGTACATCTTGTGCTGTTTCTCTAGTAAACCCTGACTGATACACATGATGAACTTGACTTTTATTAGCCATCTAAGAGGAGATGTGAACTAGAGAAACAGATATTGTAATACAGAGTCTGCCTCCTTTTTTCATGTTTGACAATGGCCAGGCCCCACCCTTCTGGATTCCCTTGTGGTCCCTCATCCCAGCAAACAGATAAAAAGCCTGGGTACTTGAGCTAAAGACCTGAGGCCAGTCTATGGCCTCACCCCTCTGTTTCCACCCAAGGCAGGTCTCCTTCAGAGCTAGAGGGCCCTTAGTCCCTATGTCATGGTCTAAGCCCAGCCACCCAGCAAACTGAGTGGAGCTTTTCCCATCCTGCACTTGGCCTGCATTAGGGGTCTGAACTCTGCCTATGGCACTCCTCCTGAGTCAAAATCTGTGGCCCTGCCCAGCATCCCAGCCCTGGCAGAGTCCTCCTCCAGGCCCTAGGTCGTGGTGGGTCCCTTGTGGCCCAGGATTCTCTTCATTTTATACTATCTCTCCCGGAGCTGGATCTAGTCCATGACCCAGTGATGTAGGCACATATGAACACCAACTCCTTGTTTGATTCTTGTGTACTGAAACCCTACTTCATTCAGACCCAAAATAGCAAGAAGTAAAACTTCACCGTTGGTACATAGTAATTTGTGTACTCAGTCTTGAATACATCTCTCTCTCAAACTAAGGTTTTCCTTAGCCTGTTACTATTCCCAGAGACAGTACCCCTAATGAGCATAGAGCAGACTGTCAGGAACTCTTTATTGAACAGAATCAGAGAGCCCTGGGAATGCACACTCTGAAGAAGTTTGGAGAGGGTTGGTGGAAAGGCCATAGATTTCCATTTATTTTGTAAAGAGGAAGTATTATTTAACTGGGACAAGGTAGTTTATTTCTTTAAAAGTAAATATGTTTGGATATTTCTCAGGGATGATACAAGTTCCCTAGTGGAAACAAGTTTCTCCTTTCAAATCAGGATGGTGTCTTTCCTTCTTAAAGAGAAATAAGTAAATAAAAGATTTAAGTAAGCAAGATTTGAATGTGAACCATTTGAGCTCTAAATGACAAGATCAAAGAGCTTTTGAAACAACGTTTAAACCATAAAATGTATAGAATTATAGGAACTTTGAGTTCCTTTCTATAAAATGAACAGGAAAAACACGGGTCTCAAGATAACACGGTGATTCACCAGAAACCACTGCCTGGGGCAGTGGTAACGACCACGTCCATGCTGCTTCTTTGAACATCAAGGAGGGTGTAGAGTAACCACTGGAACATGGGTTTTGGAATAAAGGCCTGGGTTTGGGTCTCCACTCATTTGCTAGCTGGGTAATCTTGAGCATCTCTCTGAGCCTCTGTTTCCTCCTCCATGAACTAGTTTAGACATTGCCATAGAAGAGTATATTTATGGTAACTAGAAGCCAGTGCTTTCTGTTTTGGTTCCTAGACCATTGATTTTTACTTTAGGGTGTGCAGATCCAGACCTCAGCATCTTTAGTCCAAACATTTTATACTCCATAAAAATTCTCATTAAGATCAAGTGTAAGACAGTGAAAAAGTCTTAATAATTCTCAGTCTATGAAAAGATGGTTTTCTAGGATAGGAAGAGAATTAAATGATTGGGTAACAAAATTCTGAAAGACTGTATCTCAGGTCAAAGTTGAAATGGCCACAGAACAGAATCTGATCAGGCTTTGACAAGAAAAAGCATCATATAAATGCAGGAAATGAAGTCTCTCAAAGCAAGGTACCCCACCCCGTCATGGTGGTGAATCTCCAAGCATAAACAACAGTGAAGAACAGGTCAAGGAAACACTGAGCCTCTCTCATATTCTGCATGTTGTCTTACAGAAGGAAGATGAGTGGAAGCATCTCTGCTCATTTGATTAATCTTCCTTAAAAGGGCTCTGAAGACCTTCCTCCCACATGGATGTCCATATGGGACAAAGAAACCTTGACCCATACATAGGAACACATCATGGTTCAAACTCCCAGTTCAACAAGTCCATTAGAACTACAGATTTGAAGGCGACTGCTCCATGATGGGAAGCAGGATTTCCTGCTGAAAGCAATGGCCCTGTGGTGGGCGTTCAAAGCCCGAACAAAGAGAATATGGTGTGTTTGCATTTCACCTACCTTTATTATTTTTATTTTCCATCAACATGCACTTTCTATTATGGTTAGATCGAAAATGTCTCTCCAAAGTCTGTGTCTGGAAGACGACTGGGTCACCTCCCCAGAACCTCCCTTCTCTCTCTCTCCCTCTCTCTCTGTTTCCTGGCTGCCATGGTGAAAGCAGATTTCTTCTACCATGCATTTATGACTCCAAGCCAGAAAACTTTGTACTAAACCACTAGAAACTGTGAGCCATATCAATTTCTCCTAAGTTGTAGGTACAGTATATCATGTCTCAGCAACAGGGAAATGACCAAGACACTCTCCTTCTCTCTCCTGTCCTTGAGGAATGATAAATTTGAGTTCTTGGTAGGAAAATGGGTGTACATTGAGATTATAATGCTAAGTGAAATAAATAATACACAGAAGATAAAATACTGCATGGTTTCTCCTATTTATACCCAAGGTATAAAGAGCAAAATAAAAGATAGATAATAAAAAAGGGAGATAGCTTTTGTGAAGCTAGGAAAGGAATCTGGGGATGAGGGAAGATAGGAGGGAGGAGGGGAAAAGAAATAAAAGGGATCAATATGTGATATGTATATGTACAAATTTCCCATAATAATGATGTATTATTTATTATGAACAAATAATAATAAAAATATAATTTAAGAAGGAAAAGTGACCAGCATAATCCAACATACCTACAAACTGAATTTTATATTACATTATCTCAATAGATACACAAAGTAATGAAACGCAACCCTCAGTTCTGATAAGAACTCTCAATAAAGCAGGAAAATAGTTTAACTTCCTCAATCTTATAAAGGACATACATGAAAAATCTATAGATAAAAATCATACTTAGTCATAGAAGACTGAATACTTTTCCTTCTAAGATGAGGAATGAGAAAATTATATCTATTTTTATCATGTCTATTCAACGTTATTCTGGAAGATTTAGAAAATATTATCAAGTAGGAAAAGGAAGTAGAAATCATCCATTTTGGAAGAGATGAAATAACAGTTTTTATCCTACATAGAAAATTCAATACACTCTAGAATAATTAAGTGAGTTTGGTAAACTAGAAGGTTATATTACCAATATCCAAAATTAATTGTATTTCTATATATTGGCAATGAACAATCAGAAATAGTTTTGAAAATTCAATTTACAATAGTATCAAAGAGGGGCTGGGGATATAGCTCAGTGGAATAAGCACCTGCCTAGCAAGCGCAGGGTCCTGAGTTCAATCCCCAGTACCGCAAAAAAAAAAAAAAAAAAATAGTATCAAAGTATGAAATACCTAAAGATAAATCTGACAGATATAAAGAATCTATCACCAAAAACTAAGAATATCGCTGAGCAAAATTAAAGAAAACCGTGACATGGAAGAAGACACATTTAAATTTGTTTAATTAGAACTCCATTTTAGAAGTCACTTAAGCTTAGATAAACTCACTCCTCACCCCCTCCCCTCTTAGTTAGCCATAAACCCACACAAAGAAGAACAAGATGTTATGTGGAAGAACAAACAGATAAGAGAAATTGTGGGGCAAACTAGAATTTAACCACACCCTGCCTGAATAACTAACATCTGGGAAATGTAAATCTTGTGACTGGAAAGCCCGAAACCTTGTGAATTCCTCTAAATTTCCAAAACGAGGTGATGTGGTTACCATAAACACCTCTAAAGGATAAAACTCTAGAGAAGAAAGCCCTGGGGTTGACATTTTCAGACTTCATGTCGGATTGTCATCTGCTGGCTGAATAAATTTCATTTGTTCCAATATTCACAGCTTCTCATGAGTACAGTCATCCCTCATTATATCACAATTCACTTACTGTGGCTTCACTGCATTGCAAGTTTTTTAAAAAATATACATCCACAGTAATTCCTGATCTTCATCATTCAAGTTGTAGTATACTTCACTGGTGAGTACCCATATAGAATTTTACATGTTGTTCAAATTACATAGGTTTAAGAGTGTAGAAAGTGTTTAAGAGCATATGAAGTGTTTGTACGAGTGTGGGAAAGGTTAATAAAAGAGTGGGAAAGGTTTATAGGAGTGCAGGAAGGGTTTATAAAGCCTTAAAATATATATAAGTAGTAAAATATAATGCTGCTACTTCGCGGATTTTCACCTATCGCGGGGGTCTCTGGAACATAACTCCCACAATAAGTGAGGAATCACTGTATTTCCTTGCTGCTCTGCCACAACAACCTAACTAAACAAAGAGATGAATATATGTTGTTTGTCTGGCATTCGGAGGATTCAATGTTGTTAGGCCATAAGTACTCTACACTTAACATACTGACTCAACACAATCCTAATCAAAATTGTAGCACATTTTTTTTTGCTGAGATTGACAGGTTCAAATCTAAAATTCACATGAAAATGAAAAGGATCAAGGATAGTCAAAATAATTTTGCTTAAGAACAAAGTTACACATCTAATCTTATTATAAAGCTATAGTAACTAAGACTGTGATTTTGTTGAGACAAACAGATAAGTAGAAACAAGAAGAGAGTTCAGAAATGGACTAACATACATATGGACAGCCGAATTTTGACAAAGAAGGCAATTGAATAAAGGACTGTCTTAAAAAGTTAATGATTAAACAATTGGTCATTCATATGCAAAATCATGAACTTTTATACTTACCTAATTCCATATACAAAAAAAATAATTTGAATAGAGTAGAGGAAAGCATACTGTAAAATATAAACTGTAATATTTTTAGTTGATAACATAAGAAAAAATCTTTGTAGCCTTAGGTCAGGCAAAAATTTCTTAGGTACAATACCATAACCATGATGCATAAAAGAATAAATTAATAAATCTAAAGACACTGTTAAGAGAATAGTATTGCCACAACTTCCATCTGAGTGAACTACAAGGACAGCAGCCCCTCTGATCACTGCTGCTGCTCCAAGCCAAGTGACAGTGTTGGAGGGTGGTCCAACCCACCACCAGTGCTGCAGTCCAGAAGAACGGCATGGGGAGCCCCAGAGAACAGCATCTCCCTTCACTACTGCCATGACTGAGGTGAACTGTTCAGGAAGTCCTGATGGATGACAGAATGGGAAGGTGGGAGTAGTGGTGTGAAAAGCACAAAGCAACAATAGCAATACAATCAAACAGGTAATAAGTTAGGTGAAGCACAGTAGTACTTGAAGAGAAAGACACACAAAATAGAAGCAACTGGTAGGATTGCCCTTGTTCTCTCTCTTTCTCTTTCTTTTTCTTTTTTCTGTTTTCCTTTCTTTTTTATCTTTTTTTCTCTTTTCTAAACAGTTAGGGAGAACTCCAACCACAGAAAACTAATCCCACCCTCCAAACCCAGAAACAAAGTTCACATTATGCCCTGCTTACTCCTTAAGTTTTTGTCTTTTGCGCCCTTCTCTAGTTTCCCAAAGCTTGCATGATCATCCTTTGTCCTCCAGGTTTGCTTCTAATTTCTTTTCACTTATCTTTGTTTTATCCACTATCTTTCTTAAATCTCCTCACCACAGGGTAAAACCAACTTTACCAAGGGGAAACACATTGCATACAAGCTCCCAATTTACAATCATTTCTGCTATATAACTGTAGATTTTACTTTTATGATTTAAAGTATAAAATTAAAAGTTACCACAGTTTGTCAGTTTCTAAACTGTGCCTAATGCTATTGTTACTGCTAATTATACTACTTTAGCTAGGATGTCATATCTGTTGTATTTAGTTTTCCCTTCTGTAACAATAGTAGGAAGCTCTGGGATGATAATCTCACCACAGTCTAAACCAAAAGAACTGGGAATTGAGACACATACCAACATCTCACTCTTAATTAACTGGAAAGGTAGGATCTTGGAACAAGCACAAACCAAGAACCTCTTATGCACAGAATACATCCCACAAGAACAGATATTATCTTCAGAGTAGTTTATATAAGTGACATAGCTACCTACTACAAAAGCTTACAAGGATCAACACAGAAAAATAAAAACTTTTGAAATAGAAAATGACAAGACACAGAAGCAAAATGCAGTCTCAGACCTCCATCCCATACAGAACAAGTCCAGGAGATGAGATAGAGGAAAATTGAAGACACACAGATAAAATTTCTGAAATGATAGCAACTGAAGTAAAGAAATAAATTCATGAGGCTATAGAGGAAATCAGATCAGAAATAATCTCTCAGGTAAAAAAGAAATGAAAACAATCATAAAGGAAATTCTCAGTAAATCTAGAGTAGAGATAGATAAGAAATAGAGGATGATAGGAAAATGGAGGAAACCCCATAAGATCAATATGGGAAAACAATAGAATTCATAAAATGAATTCAAGCAAATATCTAGGAAATTAAAAATTCCACTGAGAGCTGGCAAAGCCACTTTAATGAAACTGAACATAGACTTTTAGACCTTGAAGACAGGATTGTGAATACTGATCACAAAACAAAAGATCTCTTAAAAATAATAAGGGATCAAGAAATAACAAATCTACAGTGACAAGATGATGCAAAGAAAAACAATGTAAGACAGATAGGTGTCAATGAAAAAGCAGGAGTCAATACAAATGACATGAAAAGATTATTTGCTGAAGTAGTAGCAGAAAATTTCCCCAACATGGGAACAGAGTCTGACATACAGATAAGTGAGGCATATAGGACTCCAACTAGCCATGACCAAAATAAATCTATACACAAATATATAATAATCAAGATCCACCCAAAATGAATTTCACAAACAAGAAAGATCAAAAAAGATAAATAAGGTCACTACATACTTGTCTTGGGAAAACTTCAAAATGAAGAGTTAACCATCATAAATATGTATGCACCAAATACGGGAGCACTCAAATATATATGACAAATATTGATAGATGTGAAAAATCAAATAAGCAATAGCACAATTTAACAGGGGACTTTAATACCCCATTGTCACAAAGAGATAGATGAACTACATGAAAAATCCGCAAAGACATATCAGAACTGAACCAAACCTGTGAACAAATGGACTTAGTAGATGCTTACAGTGTTTCACCCAATGACATCAGAAAAGAAATTCTTCTCAGATGCACATAGGACAGTCTCTAAAATAGACCATATATTAACCCATAGAACATGCTTAGTAAATGCAAAGGAATTGAAATCATCCCATGTATATTATCTGACCATAGTGCACTGAAATAGGAAATCAATGGCAAAAGAAACCACAAAAACTCCATAAACACTTGAAATTTAAAGATCACCCTCCTGAACAGCCATTGAGTAACAGGTGAAATTAAAATATAAAGTAAATAATATCTACTATCAAATGAAAGTGCAGATACAACGTAACGGAACCTGCGGAATGCAATGAAAGTAGTCCTAGGAGGGAAATTTATGGTGGTGAATTCTTACATCAGGTAAACAGAACAAACACAAATAAATAACCTGTTGTACCTCAAGCTTCTAGACAAAGAAGAGCAAGACAATCTCAAAGCCCACAGACAGTAGAAAATTATAAAGATCAGAGCAGAAATTGATGCAATTTTGACTAAGAAAACAATACAAAGAATTAATGGCTCAAATAGTTAGTTTTTCAAAATAATAAATAAAATTGATACACCCTTAGCCAACCTTATCAAAAAAGGATGAAAACACTCAAATTCATGCATTAAGAAATGAAAAGGGTGAAATAACTACAGATCTTGTGGAAATTCAGAGACCATCAATATTTACTTTGGAAATCTTACTATCATAAGATAGAAAACACAGAAGAAATGGACAGATTCCTAAATATATATTAATTACCCAAGCTGAACAAAGAATATTTTAAATTTTTGAATAACTCCATATCAGTTAATGAAATTGAAAATATAATTTAAAATTTACCAACAATAAAAAGGATAGGTCCTGATGGATTCACTGCTGAAATCTGCAAGAAATTTAGAGAAGATTTCATTCCAATACTTCTCAAATTCAGTATTGAAATTAAAAGGGAAGCAATACCCACTAACTCATTCATGGAGACAAATATTACTCTATGGCTGAAAGCAGAGAAAGACCCAACCAAAAAATAAAACTACAGGCAAACCTTCCTACTGAACATAGATGCAAAAATCCTCAGTAAAATGCTAGCAAACAAAATGCAGAAAATCATCAAGAAGATTATACACTATGACTAAGTGGGATTCATCCCAGAAATGCAGGGATGTTTCAAAATACACAGATCAATCAATGTAATACACCAAAAGCAATAGCGCTGAGCACAAATATCACATGATCACATCAATAGATACAGGAAAAGTTTTTGACAAAGTCCATCACTCATTCATATTTTCAAAAACCCACAGAAAATAAGAATAGATGATCTTTACTTCACTCACATAAAAGCCATCTAAGACAAGCCAATGGCCAACATAATACTAAATGAACAAAAACTGAAATCTTTCACTCTAAATTGAGGTACATGACAACGATGCCCACTATCACCACTCTTACTCAACATAGTTCTGGAAATATTCACCAGAGCAATTGGACAAGAGAGAGAGAAATTAAAAGAATAAAGATAGGAAAGGAAGAAGTGAAATTATCATTATTTGCAGATGTCATGATACTGTACATAGAAGTCTCCAAAAACTACACCAAAAAGCTGATAGATTTACTAACCAAATTCAGTAGCATAGCTGGATACAAAGTCAATGCTCAAAAATCAGTAGCATTCCTGTACATAAGCAACAAACACATTGAGAGAGAAATTAAGGAAACCACATCTTTCACAATAGCATACAAAAAAATTGAAATACTTAGGAATCAATCAAACAAAGGAAGTAAAAGATCTATACAGTGAAAATTACAGTACTCTGAAAAAAAGAGATTGAAGATTTCAGAAAATTAAAAGATATTCCTTGCTCATGAATAGGAAGAACCAACATTGTAAAAATGGCCATACTCCCAAAATTGTTGTATAGATCCAATGCAAGCCCAATTAAAATATTTTTAGTATACATCACAAATCTAGGGAAAACATTCCTAAAATTCATCTGAAACCAGAAAAGACCTAGAACAGCAAAAACAATCCTGAAGGCAAGGCAGTATTCATCACAATCCCCAACTTGAAATTATACTACAAACTTCAGTGATGAAATCAGCATGGTACTAGCAAAAAAGAAAAACAGACCTAAGGATCAGTGGAACATGTTAGAAGATACAGACACAACTACAAATACACTCAGCCATCTTATCTTTGACAAAGGGGCCAAACATGTTCACTGGAAGAAAGATGGCCTCTTTAATAAATGGTGCTGGAAAAACTGGCTTTCCACATGCTGAAAACTAAAACTAGACCCATCTATATCATCAGGCACTAAATTAAAGTCAAAATGGATCAACGATCTAAATATTAAAACAGAAACACTAAATCTGCTGGAGTAGAAAGTAGGTAGAAATCTTGAAGACATAGGGGGTAGGAAAAGAGTCCATAAGCCAAAGCCAAATTGCATGTGCATACTTCAAAGAATCAACAGCTAGTATCTCATCTTATTGAAAAGCTTTTGCACATCAAAAGAAATTACCAACAGGGTAAAAAGAAAACCCATGAATTGGGAAAAAATTTAGCCAACTGTCCATCAGACAAAGAACTTCCATCTAAAGCATACAAAAAGTTTTTAAAAATCAGGCTCCCAAAATTTAAAGACTCAACCCAAAAATGGGCATCTGAGATAAATATGCACTTCTTAGATGAAGAAATATAAATGGCAAATAAATAGATGGAAAAATGTTCAACATCACTGGTCATTCAAGAAATGCAAATTGAAGCCACATAGATTTCCTCTCATCCCAGAAAGAATGGCTGTCATCAAGAAATCAACCAATAACAAACGCTGGAGGGTCTGTGGGGAAAAAGAACCCCTTCTCCACTGCTGGTGGGGTGTAGACTGGTGACATCACTGTGGAAATCAGTGCTGAGATTCCTCACAAAACTAGGATTAGAGGCTTCACTTAACCCAGCTCTTCTCCTTCTGCGTGTTTTTCCAGAAAAACTGAAAACATCATATCACAGCAATACATGTGCACCCATGTTTTTAGCAGTGCAGTTTGTCATAGATAAATCTTGGAAACAAACCAAATTCCCATCAACTGAGAAATGGATTTTAAAAAAGTGGTATTTTTATATGATGGAGTATTACTCACCTATAAAAAAGACAAACTTGTGGCTTTTATAGGTAAATGGATGCAACTAGAGACCATACTCAAAAGTGAAATAAATCAGACCCATATGTGTAAATATCGTATTGTCTCCCTGGTATAAGACCCTAAAAGAGTAAATAAAACCCAAACGATACAACAGATATTGTGAAAGGAGAAGAAATTGCTCAAATGGAAGGAACAATTCGGAGGAGAAACAAAAGAGGGGAAAGATGTATGTATGTATATACAAGGCTAGCTAGGATAACTGTACTGCTGATGTCTTTTGGTTTATTGAGAGGAACAGTTAACGCTTAAATTTTTTTTTCTCAACCAATTTTGCGTGCTCATATCCAGTAATCTGAACAAGTAATTTGAAGATAACAATATGCAATATAACAACGATTGTAACCATTGTTAAATTCCTACCATCTTGTTTAGTGAAGCTCTGTATCATTTCTAATTTTTTTATTACTTTTTATTCTCTTTCAGTGTTTGATCAATCTTACGTTCTTACGTCTGGTGATCTGAGCAACTTCATTGAAGATAACAATATGTAACATAATATCCATTGTTCCTATCATCTTATTTTGAAATTCTGTATCATTTTTGTTTTGTGTTGTTTTGTTTCTGTCTTCATTGTTATTATTTTGTTATTTTTCCTTTTTAAAATAAGAAATGGAAAAAGGCCTTCAATGGCTTCACATCCCCATATTTCGGTTTACACTGCATTCTCCCCTTCATTGTGACACACAAACCCTGGGAATCCGTCCCCCCGTCTTATTCATGCTCTCCTCTCTGTTCCCCTCTACTCCCAGCTGCAACGGCCTCCCTCCTCTCTTCAAGCCCTCCCACCCCAAAGCTTATACTTGCTATTATCCCACGACATTCAGGGCTCAGGTGTTCCCTAAGCCCCCAGCATCCCCGAGAAAGGTCTCCCCAAGGAATCACTAACCAGGAAGAGCACAGCACTGATCCTCTCTGAACTCAAGACCCACTTCCTTTGTAACACTGTAGTTTTCACCAGGCCACTGTAGTTGACCCAGAAGGAGCCGAAAAGTTTAAAAGGCCCGTCTGAGCCATCCACCCCAGGCCTGAAGTCCTGGTACTTGGGAGGCTGAGGCAGGAGGGTAGCTGAGAGTTGAAGGGAATCCTGCACTACATAAACTCTGCATCACAAACCACAGTAGTTCACACCACATCGAAAATGTGCTGCTGGAATAGCAAAAGCAATCCTGGGCAATAAGGACAAGTCAGGTGGAATCACAATCCCTGACCTGAAATTATACTACAAAGCTACTGTAATAAAATCAACCTGGTACTGGCTAAATAACAGACCTGAGGATCAATGGAACAGACTGGAAGATGCAACCACAATGAAAAACCCACTCAGCTACCTAATATTTGACAAAGGGGT
>PVLD010031149.1:0-16050 GCA_004027595.1 Dinomys branickii | reverse complement strand
TATATTATACAGCATCCAGTGCAAATTCCCTACTATCTTATCTATAATTTGGTATTTCCTTTAATGTTTTTGTGTTAACTAATGTGAAGATAACTATGTAATACAACATCCAGTGCTAATTCCCTACTATATTCTGTATAACTTTGTATTTTCTGTATTGTTTATGGCTTTTCTGGTTCATATGTCTCCATTCTTTTGTGTTTAAAATAAAATTTTAAAAAAATGTTAGATATTTCAAATTCAAGAAATTTATTAGACAAACGTACAAAACATTAACTAGTTTCTGTAGTCTTTGAAAAAAAATAGTCTGCCACGTAGGTGAAAAAAATGTAACATTATTGATTTTTGTTTGTTTTGCTTGTTCTGTACTTTCTTGTCGTTTTGAAAATAATCTATTAATAAATTGTTTGTGTAATTTAAATGAAAAAAACTATCCTTCAAAGTCAATGAAGAAATAAAATATTTTCATGACAAAGAACAACTGAAAAACTTCATGAGTGGCAAACCAATATTCCAAAAAGGACTAAAAGATATTCTAGACAGAGGAAAAGATGACCACAATCCCAAGAACAACAATAGAAATGAACCCTTAAACAGAACAAGCAATTAAACAGCAAAAGTAGGAAAGCAACATCAAATAAACAACCGGACAAGAATAACTCAATGTATAACAGTTATAACCATTAATGTAAATGGCCTCAATTCACCAGTTAAAAGAAACACACTGGTAGAGTGGATTAAGGGACAGAATCCCACAATATGCTGTATAAAGTAAACACACTTAACTCAAAAGGAAATCCATAGACTGAAATTCAAAGTTTGGAAAACAATCCTCCATACAACAGGTTCCCAGAAAAAAGCAGGGGTAGCTGTTATGTTTGCAGACAATGAAAACTTCAAACTTATAACAATCAAAAGAGACAAAGAAGGCCACTATATACTAGTTAGGGGAAAACAGCAAGAGGAAGAGATAACAATCCTAAACATATATGCACCAAGTGCTAGAGCACCAAACTATGTAAGGCAAATCTTAACGGACATAAAAAACCAAATAAACAATAACACTATTGTAATAGGGGACCTAAATACCCCTTTGACGCAAAGAGACAGGTCAACTGGACTAAAACTCAGCAAAGATATAACAGACCTGAACCAAATGTACAAACAAATGGACTTAGTAGATGTGTTCAGGGTGTTCTACCCCACAAAACCAGAATACACATTTTTCTCAGCTTCACATGGGACTTTCTCTAAAATAGACCACATTCTAGCCCATAGAGCATACCTACTTAAATGCAAAAGGATTGAAATTATCCTATGTGTATTATCTGACCACAGTGCAATGAAATTGGAAATTAATGAGAAAGGGAATTCCAAAAACTATATAAACACTTGGAAATTAGACAACATCCTCCTGAATAACCAATGGGCCACAGAGGAAATTAGAGAAGAGATTGGAAAATACGAACAAACAAATGACAATACAAATGCAACTTATAGGAAGCTGTGGGATGCAATGAAAGCAGTCCTCAGAGAGAAATTTATAGTGATGAACTCACAGATAAAGAAAACAGAAAGAGAACAAATAAATAGCCTAATGTTGCACCTGAAACTTCTAGAAAAAGAAGAACAAGTCAAGCCCAAAGCCCAAAGATGGGAGGAGATTATAAAGCTTAGGGCAGAAATTAATGCAATTGAGATGAAGAAAACTCTACAAAAAATAAGTGAATCAAAGAGTTGTTTTTTTGAAAGAGTAAATAAAATTGATAAACCTCTAGCCAATCGTATCAAAAAAAGAAAGGAAAGAACTCAAATTCATGCAATAAGGAATGAAAAGGATTAAATCACTACAGATCTTACAGAAATTAAAAGATCATTAATACCTACTTTGAGAATCTTTATTCCAGTAGGATAGAAAACCCCGAAGAAATCGACAGATGCTTTGAAATGTACGAATTACCAAAGTTGAAGCAGGAAGATATAAAAATCCTGAACAACCCAATATCAATTAATGAGATTGAAAATGTCATTAAAATCTTACCAACAAAGAAAAGCCCAGGCCCTGATGGATTCACAGCAGAATTTTATAAAATGTTCAGCAAAGATTTAATGCCAACACTCCTCAAACTCTTCAATGAAATTTTAAAGGGAGCAATTCTCCCTAATTCATTTCTGGAGGCAAGTATCATGCGAATACCAAAACCAGAGAAGGACCCAACCAAGAAAGAGAACTATTGGCCAATCTCCCTAATGAACATAGATGCAAAGATAGTCAATAAAATACTAGCAAACAGAATGGAGTGAATCAAAAGGAAAATTGTACACCATGACCAGGTTGGATTTATTCGAGGAACGCAGGGAAGGTTCCATATTCACAAATCAATTAATGTAATATACCATATCAATAGAGCCAAAGACAAAAACCACATGATCATCTCAATAGATGCAGAAAAAGCTTTCAATAAAGTCCAACATGCATTCATATTAAAAACCCTAGAGAAAATATGAATAGATGGCCTCTACCTCAGTCTGATCAAAGCCATCTATGACAAACGAACAGCCAACATCATACTAAATGGACAAAAACTCAAACCTTTCACTTTAAAGACAGGAACAAGACGAGGATGTCCACTGTCACCCCTACTATTCATCATAGTTTTAGAAGCGTTATCCAGAGCAGTTAGACAAGAGAGTGAAATAAAAGGAATGTGGATAGGAGAGGAAGAAGTAAAACTCTCAATATTTGCAGATGGCATGATACTTTACATGGAAGACCCCAAAAACTCCACAAGAAGACTCCTTCCATTAATCGACAAATTCAGCAGAATAGCTGGATACAAAGTCAACCCTGAAAAATCAATAGCATTCCTATACACAAACAACAAACAGACTGAGAGAGAAATTAAGGAAACCATACCTTTTACAATAGCATCCAAGAAATTGAAATATTTAGGAACCAATCTTTAAAAAATGTAAAAGACCTATTCAATGAAAACCATAGTACTCTGAAAAAAGAGATTGAAGAGGATTTCAATAAATGGAAAAAAATTCCCTGCTTATGCTTAGGAAGAACCAACATTGTGAAAATGGCCATACTACCAAAATTGTTGTACAGATTCAATGAAATTTCCATTAAACTACCATCAGCATACCTCAAAGATCTAGAGAAAACATACCTTAAATTCACCTGGAACCAGAAGAGACCCAGAATAGCAAAAGGAATTCTGGGCCACAAGGACAAGTAAGGTGGAATCACAATCCCTGACCTGAAATTATACTACAAAGCTACTGTAATAAAATCAACCTGGTACTGGCTCAAAAACAGACCTGAGGATCAATGGAACAGACTGGAAGACACAGCCACAACCAGAAACACACTCAGCCACCTAATATTTGACAAAGGGGCCAAACAAGCTCACTGCAAGAAAGATAGCCTCTTCAAGAAATGGTGATGGAGAAATTGGCTTTCCACTTGCCGAAGACTGAAAATAGACCCAAGTCTATCACCATGCACCAAACTCAAGTCAAAGTTGATCACAGATTTCAATATTAAAACAGAAAGATAAACCTATTGGAAGAGAAAGTAGGTAAAAACCTTGAAGACATAGGAGTAGGCAGAGAGTTCATGAACAAAAATCATACTGCAAGGAAAACACTTCAAAGAATCAATAACTGGGACCTCATCTTACTGAAAAGTTTTTCACATCTAAAGAAATCACCAGCAGAGTAAAAAGAAAACCCATAGATTGGGAAAAAATCCTGACTGGCTGTTCCTTGGACAAAGGCCTTCTATCTAGAACATACAAAGAATTAAAAAACATGAACCTGTCCAAATTCAAAGACCCAATCTTGAAATGGGCATCTGAGATGAACACACAGTTCTCAGATAAAGAAATACAAATGGCAAATAAATATATGAGAAAATGTTCTACATCTTTAGTCATTCGAGAAATGCAAATGAAAACAACACTGAGATTTCATCTTACCCCAGTAAAATTGGCCAGAATCAACAAATCATCCTATAACGAATGCTGGCGAGGCTGTGGAGAAATAGGAACTCTTCTGCACTCCTGGTGGGAGTG
Organism: Dinomys branickii; assembly: GCA_004027595.1. Lineage (NCBI taxonomy): Eukaryota > Metazoa > Chordata > Mammalia > Rodentia > Dinomyidae > Dinomys > Dinomys branickii. The sequence continues at coordinate 11,968 of PVLD010031149.1, read as the reverse complement.
CACACTGGTGAAACCCCTGTGGAGACTGGTTTAGAGATTCCTCAGCAAACTAGGACTAGAGGTCCCATTCAACCCAGCTATTCCCCTTCTGGGTATTTTCCCAGAAGATCTGAAAACATCATATCCCCATCATATATGTGCACCCATGTTTATAGCAGTACAATTTGTAATAGGTAATCGTGGAAGCAACCCAAATGTCCATCCACAGAGGACTGGATTAAAAAACTGTGGCATTTTTACACAATGGAATATTATTCAGTTATAAAGAAGGACAAGCTGGAGGCTTTTATAGGCAAATTGTCACAGTTAGAGACCATACTCATAAGTGAGGTAAATCAGATGTGCATGTTCATACAGTGTATTGTATCATTAGTGTAGGAACTTGGAGGTGGGAATATAAATTGGGAGGTTTGCAGGCAGACTGCTCAAAAGTAAAGAGCAATCGGGATGAAGGGAAGGAGAAAAGGAAGACGGGGATACCTATGTAAGTATGTATATATGTGCAGGATGGCTAACAGGATTGCACTATTATGTCGTTTTGATATAAGGAACAACCAATGATTGGTTGTTTAATCAATCTTGTATGTCTATTTGTATTATCCTGGGCATAAACTTTGAAGTTATCAATGTATAATACAACAAACATTGTTGATCCCCTGCCACTCTATCTGTAGTTCAGTTTTTGTACTGTTCTTGTGCTACTGTGTGTCCGTTTGTTGGTGTTTTTGTTCTTTTACTTTTAAAATAAAAAAAAAATTATCAATACTGTGTTTTTTGAAATTGTGAATTTTACTGATGGTTTTAAATTGCTATGTTAAATACAATTCTCTTTTCTGCCTTTTATACCATTTATCTTGGCTTCTTTGGAATAACTGCATTTTTTAAACTTAGTATAATTATTGACTTACGTATTTGAATTCACTGGTTAGTATATGACTTGAAATATTCCATCTTTAACTTATGATAGTCTACCTTGAAATAGTGTGATACCATTTTACATAATTTATAAAAATATAGTACTTGTCTTCCCCACCAGTAACTTTTTATTTACTAATTTGCAATTGTAGAACAATCTCATAGAAATTAAACTATCATGAGAGGAAATGAATGTTTAGTTATTCTTTTATGGTCCCTTATTTGCAAAGTTCAATTAATCTGATGAAATTATTCATCACTTATGTCAAGGTTTTTCCCTTGTTATATTGTTTCAGAGACTAGAATTTTATTGTTTTAATCCAAATTAATCTCTAAACTCTCATTACATGAAATTATGATTAGTATATTTCTAGCCTTCTGGAAGTTTTGATGATACATAACATCGATTACATATAATATTTAAAATCATAATGAGGTGAATTCCTTAGCATTTTAGAACTTGATATTCTTGGTCCTTAGTATTTTTTTATTATATAAATCACATATTCCAATAGCATTGGGAGTTGAGGGGCATGAATTTGACAGGATGCTTCTCTTGTTGCATATATTCTACTGTGGTTGGTGATTCCTAAGCTGACTAAAGGAAAGATCATTGTTTCAATTCTGTTACCCTCCCAAAGCATTCAACAGCATTGAAGAAGGAACACCAGGTTCTTATATCTAGGAAACGCATCCTAGTCATTGGATACTGTGTGCTGCACACTGAAAAATGTTTTGGTTTAAAATAACGTAAAACTGAACCCTGAGTGATGACAGCATCAGGAGTTCTCGTTCTGAGTGCCAACCCTCCCGTAACGGTTACCAGAGGAGGGACCCCCAGGGCAGCTGTGGCGAACTTTGGCACTCATGCCATTTGTTTTCCTTGGAAGACAAAAGATGTTAATGGGAGTTATTTTTTCTATTCTAAAATTTCTGTATTCAGGTTTAATCACCATGGTGGCACGTGGCGGTACATTAGTGGGTTCAGGGTTGCAGTGTGAGCACCCAGCTCTATAAGGCTTACCATCCTGGATCAGCCTTGATCCCTCAGTATCAATTAAGGTTTTGCTGTGCTCTCTTCAGTAGATTCTCAGGTCTATCCTCAAATTTACTGTGCAAAGGAATCATGGGAGAAGTATCTGGAGACCTGCAGCCGTCACAGTTAGGAGCTTCGATTTCTCCACTTCCCATGGAGCGGCTCTTCCTTGAGTATGTGAAACGAACTGTATCTAGTGCAGCACTTTCTTCATTTCTGTGGCCAACTAAAGAAATGAACTCAATGTTATTCAACATTTGGGACAGGAGCAGCACCACAGAGAATATGTAAAAAGTTTCTATTTTAAAAAAGCTAGACATATTGACATTAAAGAAAAGATAAAAACAAAGCTTTCACAATGGAACGAATGTGACGAGGATTAAGCAGAATACTCACCAAAAGAAACACAAATTAAATAAGAAGTAATATCAGTTTTTTCCATTATATTAACGAAATTTCTTTAAAGAGGTATTACACATTACCAAAAGTATTGGACAATGGTTAGTTTTACTCTTTGTGGTTGGGAAAACAGTCTGACACACTCTTTACAAGTTTTATAAAGCTAAGAAAAAAATTACACACTGTGTCCCCCATATATTTTGCCCAGGGAGAAAATGCCAGATGCATATCAAGTAACAACAGAGACAAGAAGTAAATTACAAAGTGAGCTCAAGGCCAGCCTGAACTGCACAGTGAGGATCTGTCTCAAAATGACCAAAAAAAGGTAAACTTCTAAATAAGGAATGACCAATAATGTACCTAGTAATAAGGAAAAAATACCACTTAAAGGCACTTTACAGCATGTAGGACTTCAGTTTTTCAATGATTGAATTATAGGCAAAGCATCAGAAAACCAACAGTAGTTGATGCTTTGCATATTGATATCTTCAAAGTGTGTGCTCAGGATAACACATACAGACATACAAGATTGATCGAATAACCTGTCATCAACTATTCCTTAGCATTAAGTGATATAATACAATAGTATCAGTTTGTAATACAGGAAAACTTGGAGGTCTTATTTTCTTATACGATTTCACAAATAAAAGTTATGTAAAGTGGCTTCCCTGGAAAATATGTTTACACAGTTCCAATAAACTGTGTACCTACATGCATGTGTTGACACTAAATTGACCTCATGGACCAGTAATAATAACTGAAATAAAGAAGATGAATGCCCTCCCCAGTAGAAAGTCATTTTTTGAAAAGATTTATAGGGAATATCTACTTGTACCTAGTTTCCAGACTTATAAAATGTTTTGGCATGAATTTATCTCCACAAAAGTAAATTATAGTCGTGTTTCCTGGCTCCTTCTTTAAATGCCAGGTACAAATTAGGTAAGATAACAAAAAGGTATACATTTATAAGGAATAATATTTGGTTTAAATTAGGAGAGATTTGTCACTCTTTCAAATTTCAGTGGCATTCATCCTTTAATGAATCCTTAGTTAGCATATACTGTATTTCTGGAAAGTGTTAGATACTGTTGTGGTTTATGTCTATGTCTTGATTACTTTTTTCTCGTTGCTGAGACAAAACACCCAACACCCAAAATGAAGGAAGGAAAGATTTATTTAGCTTACAGTTTGTGGAGTTTCAGTCCAGACTTGGCTGGTTCAGAGGCACATGGCAGAGGGCAAATGTTCATGGCAGCAGAGCACAGCAAACACAACAAGCAAAAGGGGGGAATGGTGGCAAGCAACCTCTTTTCTTCCCTTACATTGTAAACAGGCTACTCCCTCCCAGGGGGCGTGCAACTCTCACACAATCTCCATGCCCTCCTCTTGCACAGGCTCAGGATGAATACAAAGTAAGTGCCCTAGCTTCCTGATGAGTCACTCAGCCAAACCTCTAGACTCCCCAAGTTGACACAATGTATCAAACATAATAGTCTAGATATCCTGCTCATAAGTGGGACTTTTCAGAGGTGGCTGGATTTTACATGTGTAATGCTGGGATCAAGACTGTGTGATTACTAAATTAGTTCACTGATAAGTTTGTCATAGCTCTGGGAGTGGATAATGGGAAGGCACTCACTGGCTGTGTGTGCTATCTGCCCTAAGGGAAAGTAGCCTGTATAGAATTCAAGAAACAGAAAGGGGGCTACTGTCACTGCTTGTCACTTGCTGCTTGCTGTTTTTGCTGGCTTAAGTGCCACTCTGCCTTGTAACCAGCTGATTATAGAAGGAAAGATCTGCAAACTATGACCTCAAATAAATCTTTCCTTCTTTAACTTTGAGTGTCAGGTATTTGTCTCAGCAAAAAGAAAAGTGACTAAGATGGTTACCAAAGGTATCTTAATATGATTAAACAAATATAATTAAATAAATGAATATGGTTAAAATGGTTCCTGACCCGAAGAATATCTAAAGCTGGGTAGGAGAGATAGGTTCTCAACATGCTTTGAAAGTACAGTGGAGAAAATGTGTTGACAAAGCAAAGTATAGCACATAGTTTGGGAATTCATATGAGGGCTGCCACACTAGTTTTCAGAAACAGAATAGATACCTGGGATGGTAGGGATGTCATTAAGTGTATTAATCTCATTTCTTCAGAGAAATGGAGGAAGGGAAGGCACAAGATAAGGAAGGGTGAGAGAGGAGAAGAGAGAGAGAAAAATATACCTATATAGAAGGAAAGTTGCTCTGAAGAATTAGCTTACAAATTACAGAGTCTAAGTCCATGGTCTGCCTTCTTCAAGATACAGGTACACAAGAAGTCATCAGCTCCTGTTTTAGTGAAAAATCAAAAGCCAGAAATTAATATCTCCACTTGAAGACATTAGACATAAAGAAAGAAAGAATTTTTTTTAGTCAGCTTTCACTGTACAGTTTAGGTTAGACTTGAACTCACTTTGTAGCCCAGGCTGGCCTCAAAATTGCAGCAGTCCTCCTGCCTCAGCCTCCCAGGTGCTGAGATTACAGGCATGCACAAAAACTCCTAGTTTAAGAATTCCTTCTTACTTTTCTTTTCATTCTACATCTTTCTTCTGTAGATTAGATGAGACCCATCTACACTGGACAAGACAGTCCCTCTTACTCATTTTATTAATTCAAATTTGTATTGCATCCAGAAACACATTTATAGACACATTGAGAAAAAAAACATTTAACCAATGTCTGGACACTTCATGGCACATCAAGCTGACACATAATCATTTCACGGTTCACTTGGCCCAGATAGCTTGTTTTCCTCATGAGGAAAGAAGAATTTTTGCTCCCTTTCTACTTCATGGAACCACAGCAAAAATTTGTCTTTAGTATTACGGACTCAGAGGTGCAGAGTTACACATAACTTACTTCTTCAGTGTTGACCAGCTCTTGCCTCTTTGTGAAAACCAAGGCTATAAGCCAAGCATAATGTCTGCTAATCTTCTTCAAGCTTGGAGTTGAATTATGCTTTCCAGCTGTGCCATTAGTTCTTATCAGAAGTGCATCTCACAGGTTCCTGGTGGCTTATTCAAAATAGACATTGCTCATCCTTAGACTTAGGAATTTGGCATACATGTAATAGAACTTTCAAGTGTCTTTCCAAGCAAGCATACTACGGAGGAACTCACACCTTGCACCACATCACTGGCTACAGCTGGAAACTTGTGAGTTGTATATGCATATTCTGCACACAGAAATGTTGGATCTATACAGTTTTGAAATTTTAGAACTTCTACCACATAGGAAATGACTTTCAGTAACTTAGAGCAAAACTGAGAAGACTCCGAAAGGACTAAAACACCTGGAGCAGCAAAGTTGTGCAGAGAGGGCATTAAAACCAACATACATTTAAATAGGGACAAAGGTAAATCTTCCCTAAGACCTTCGTGCCTATGTGAGATACAATATGTCACCCTGTGGTAAAAGGGACTATGCAGATACAATGCAGGATTATACAAATGGGTTCAAAGTAATCACACTGAGGCCTTAAAATCAGAGGAATGTTTCCTACTATAATGTAGCTAGATAGATATATTATGGCAAGAGAAAAGATGGAGGAGTATAACGGTGCTAGCTTTAAACATATAAGAAAGCCCCATGACACAAGAAATGCAGGTGGCCTTAGGGAACTGAAAATGTAAACAAACTGATTCTACTCTATTTAGCCTTCTATGCAGACAGAAATACAACTTACACCTTCGTTTTAGTTTGGTGAAGTGTGTTTCAGTCTTATCTTTGAACTATGAGATAATAAATTTTTAAGTGGTCTAGTTTGTGATACTTTCTTACAGCTGCAATAGAAAATCAATACCAGATCTTTAACAAAAAGGAAAAAAAATATTTTATATCAAAAATTAACTGCAGAATTCAAGTAGGACAGTCACTGGAAGGCTTTTCTTTTTCATGGAGGAAAACTCCTATATTCTTTTTCTGAACAGCTTTCCAAGCTGCCTTGAGACTGGAATACTTGAGTCTGACCTGACTATTGAATTTCTCATACCTGACTGCTGTGATCATAAAACAACAGGCTATGGCCCAGTTCTCACGCACTGCACACATGACGTCAGGAAGAGCAGCCCAGGTCCACTCCCACTCCCACTGGGGAGGAGGTGTTGTCATCAGCAATCTAAAACATTTTAGACTGAATTGTTAAGACTGAGCTGGGTACATGAAGGGAGAAGCTGTGTGTGTGGGGAGCCACACTGAATGCTACTCATCCTTAGGACGTGACTACTAATACGTACCCTGCCTGATGTGAACTTTTTGCTCTGATTATATCTTGTGCTTACCCTAGGATTATAGTTCTCGTATATGATCCTATCTCAGCTTGAAATGTCTCGGGTAACATTTCACCTTATTGGCCAAGGTTGGGATAGAGCTAAATTGATCCTTAGGAAAAATACAAGTGTTAATACAGAAACCTGAGAAAGACAGCTAGATTTTTAAGATAGTACTTTGTACTCCATAGAATGTGTTTTAATCAAATAAATCCAGGCATAACTGAGGCCAGTGTGGCACAGTGGTTTCATCCTACTGCACTGAATCCTTTTGATAGTCTTATTATAAGGACACCTTGGCCAAGTGCCATAGGGGTGGACTTGAGAAAAGATTGACCACATAAGTTGTCTTTATGAGAGCTTATTTACAAAATTGCCATTGTTGCCGTGTGAAAACTTGGCACCTGAACTATCCTTTACCTGATAAGAAGAACTGCTTCTCAACATACCTAGATTACTTTTACAAACAAGGTGGCTTTTGCTAACACCTGGTCCTTTTTGGGAGTCTGACATTTTGCTGTATTCTATCTAGGCTGAAGTGCCTGTGTGCACATCCTCCAGTGAATCTTAAGCACTGAGGCTCTAATAAGATTTCTTTGGCAGCAGCATTACAGGCACATTGCTGTACGTTTTAAACTGCTGGAGAAAGGAGCATAATGGACGGGCTTACCAGTGGAACTAGAAAAAGTCAGAACTCTGTGAAGTTCTCCTCACACCATGTGGGTCTCCTTCCATTATTGATCCTATTGTGCTCCTTTGGCTATAACAAACCTCAGCCAGAAGTACACTATCAGCCACACAATCCTTCCAGCGAATCACTGAATGAGCAAGTGATATTTAGAACTCCATCACATCCAGCGTATGTATGCATGTGCCTTCAACTCCAAAACTGAATTGATATTATGTATATAAAACTATGTATAACTATATTTATAAACTATAGTTTACCATATTAGCCATAAAAATTATATATAACTACATATAAATATATATGTAGGATGTGGATAAATGTATGCATATACTAACCTACCAGTGGTAATATACCCTTGACAACATACCAATATTATTACCAGTGGTAATATGCCTACCAGTGGGAATATACTACGTAGGATGTGAATGTGTATTGCTATATTAACCTACCACTTGTTACATAACATTTGTATATTAATTTACCTGTATATTAACATATATATATATATATATGGTTATGTATGAATATAGACATAAAAATAGATGTAGATATACAACGCTGTTGCATTAACTACTAAGTTAATTGCTATATAAGTACGTCTCTTAATCTTCTCTCTTTTTGCCTGTGTGTGTGTGTGTGTGTGTGTGTGTGTGTGTATGCAGTATACATATATATACACACAACTATCCTACTACTGGCCTACTACTTTAAATATAGCTATATATAACTGCATGTGTAATCACATGTAACTGTTATATAAACCATCTCAGCTTGGGCTATGCAAACTTGGTTACATGGTCAGAGCTATTCTTCTCTAATACTCATGACTGGCTTACATGGCTGACCGGTCTGTAATACTATACATTTGGAATTTTTGAGTAAGTATTATTTTTTGATGAAATGAATTATGTGACAACTAATTGAAATAATTAATATGTAGGAAAGTTTTGAGCAGTACACGTGAAGAGATAATTCAACTCTTTCTAAGTTGCTGTCTGTTCCCAAGACCCTGCTATGAAGTGATTATCTCACCCTCTTGAATAAAATTTCGTGATTTTCTTATAAAACATATGTGATACCCAGACATAAGCATTTTTCTTAAAACTCTTAATTTTGGGGGGGAGCATTTTAGAAATACATAATGATCACATCATCATAAGGAGTTTGTACCTGCACATCATATATCTTCGTAGGCCAGTTCTTCAACGAGGAATCAAGATACCTCATTTAGGGTTAATTTTATGTCTTATTGTTTCATTATGTGATTACTTAAAAAGCTTACTCTCAAATAAATGCTTTAGTATTTGTGTATAAACAGGCATACTTCACAAGATCTCTAAATTCCCAGAACTTTATCTCTAGTTAAAATGCAGTGGCATAAAAAGTATTTAAATAACAAAGAAAGTGTTAAATATTCCATAATGGGAAAGTGGTCGGTGTGCTTTATTCAATTTCAAAAAACAGGGAAAGTTGATTTTTCTGTGTGAATCAGCATAGTCCTTTATACTGAATAGCATACAAAATTAGGCATGGTTTTATACTTCACATACAATATACACATATATGTAAAAGTCAATTTTATTTATTAACTTGCACTTTACTGAAATGCTTATGAAATTACTATGTGTCATGTGCTAATCTAGTTTTCCTATAGCTAGCAAGTAAAAGAAAGCCATTAGGTCAATATTATCATGATCATGATGACCATCTTTCATGGTATTTTCTTGGCACAGAGCTGAGGTGTGTTTGAATCTCTAAATTTCATCTCTGCCTCCTATGAATTGAGAAGTGAGATTATGCTCATATAAGGGAAGATTATCTTGCAAAATTTCCCAGCTGTGACAAAGAATTGATAAATTTTGGGAGAAAACTTATGTATCCCAAAGAACCAGAGCTAGGGCCAGGGATATAGTTCAGTGGCATAGCACCTGCCTGGCAAGTGTGAGGTCCCGACTTTGAGTCCCAGTGCCAAACAAACAAACAAACAAACAAAAAACCCCACAGCTACCTCTACAACTGTCACAAAGTTAATTCTCGATTGTCATACACCATTGGTGATTTCCCTTTCAGGATAAAATTTTGATATGTTTAGTGATCTGATGAAAATCACCTCAAATGTCATGATGTTTTTATACTTCAAAGAGGAGAAGTATAAAAACATGAGTTTTGAATGGTGGTTTTTAAATTAATGGTTTCTAAAAAGTGATTTTTAAATTAATGACATGAAAAAAGTCTAAAAGGCATAAGTATTTAAGTATAAATATCACCTGGCTAAAGGAGGAAGAGGAAAGAAACAGTAAATTTGGATCCTCTAAAATACCCTTTCTCTTGTTATACATTTATAGGATTTTTCTAGCTTGAAAAGAAATACTATTGCCTAGATATTTCAATGGGTGTGGCTTTAAAAACCCTAAAAGATAGCCTATAATAAAACAATAAATACCAAGAAAATGATGGATTCATGAAGAATCCCAAATCCAAATGATCTCAAATTCTATTTATCTGAAATGTACCACACTCAGGATTACTCGAATGGAACAGGTGGCTACTTTTAGGTACAGATGCTAAATGTCATACCTGCAGATGGTTCATCAGTAGAACATGTAAAAAAATCTTAATTATATATTATGAAGCCTTTTCATAAAAAATTAAAAGTTAGATATTCATTATGCTTGTTTGAGTTACATCACTGAGTACAGATGCTGTTTTGAGTTAGCCAGTGCTTTCATCAAAATAAGTACCAGAGGATCAAGTTAATGTTCCAGAAGTTAAGAGTTCAAGTTGAAAAGTTGCTAGCAATTCAAATTTCTTGCAGTTTCCTGATTTATGCACCAAAGCAGAGGAATCTCCTTTACCAGAATCTCATATCAATATGTGCCAGAGTAAAGAGAGAGACACTTGACAAGTTATCCTATTCGTATTTGGCAAGAGAAGTATCACTATTTCACCATATTAGCATAAGCAGATCATCACCTTACAATCCAGCTTGCCTTGGAATGTCCCCGGAGGCATATCACATTGGAAGCATAAAGCTGACATGTAATTTCTCACATGAACTTTGCATCATTGGCACTGACTTAATAGAAGAATAAAGGTGATTCATGCACACATGTGCTTTATTTTCAAGTTACCTTTTTTGTTTGTTTCACCCAGATTGGGAAAATTTTACATAGGCAAGGCTGCCATGGCTTTGCTATTGCCAAACAGCAAACCCACACTCAGAAATGGAGATCTAATTCTGTTTAGCATACTGAGAAAAAGGGGTCTGAGACTCAATGTGATTCCCTTGAAGGCGGCTCCCCAAACTGTTTGCGTCCTAGTAAATGCTCCTGGATTATGGAAGGCCTCAGTGATATTGATAGTGCATTTGTTAAATTACTATTCTCATTGCCTGGTACACTCACATCCTGTATCACTCTCACGACAATTGGATGTTCAGTGTTATGTACAGTGCAGTGTTACATTCTCTAGATTCATTGTCTTATCTGAAAACAGGGGCAATAATGAATAAAGTTCACGCTGTTGTTTGTGAGGGGAGTGAGTGTATATTATGCAGTTGAACATATTTTTAAACTTAAAGGACCACAGAAATGCAAGACATGTTATTGCTGCTCTGGACCTAAAAGCAAGTCAAAGGAAACTTTGTATCTCTGAGCAAGCTGATTTGCAAGCAGAGTCAAGCTTGCTAGTAATTAAATGGATATATCTAGGAATTTCTTTGAGAGAAATTCTCCTTTCCTTTTGTCTTCCTGTTTTTAATTAAAATAAGGAAAAACTTTCAGGTTTTAATTGTGGTGATAAAATTATATAACATACTGACATTAAAAATAAAACAGTATAGGAGCTAAACATAGAAAGCAGAAGTACTCCAAGCTCCTCGTGCCCACCTCCCAATGGCACCACTATCAGCTGCTTCATATATTTCCCTCTTGTAACTTTGCAAAAACAAGTACATATATTTACATAACTATATGCATATATTTATATCTCTTTCCTTTACAAATATAGATTTATGTCTTACCAAGAGAAATGCCTTCCAGAATGTAAATTTGATATTTTTATTCATATTTGGCAAGAGAAGTATCAGCTATTTCACTATATTAGCATAAACAGTTCATCACCTTAAAATCCCAAGAAATAGGCAGATGCACAGAGAACAATTAGAATGTTAAAGAAATGAGGGCACAACAGGACTTCTTCTACTGTGAAATGCAGTCACACTAGTTTAGTAATCATGAAAGAAGACGGAGTTTCTGTCTGTAAGGTGGCAAACTGAACCTGTACCAACACATTGTACTGGGTTTCAGTTTCTATAAGGTGACTTGTGAATTTGAAACCACATGCCAGGTTATTATTATAATAACTGCAACTTGAGGAAGTTCAGCTTATCGCTTTTTTTTTTTTTTATTCTTTTTTTATTCTTTTTTTTTTATTTTAGAAACATAAAAGTACAAAAACATATTCACAAACAGACACCCATTATCATAGAAAATAGTACAATCACAACTAATCTATAGACAAGGTGATATGGTCTCAACAGTAGTTGTTGCTTTATCCATTGATATCTTCGAATTGTAGATGTATGGACCCATATACAGACATGCAAATTTAGTCAGA